>CAKXZU010000485.1:0-72486 GCA_936014575.1 Bombus lapidarius | reverse complement strand
ACATAACGTTATAAGTTATAACGTGTTACCATATCACGTTATACGTTATATCGTAATGCTACATATCGTTATACGTTATAACGTAATACTACATAACGTTATACGTTATAACGTAAAGCTAGATAACGTTATAGGTTATATCGTAATGCTACATAACGTCATACGTTATATCGTACTGCTAGATAACGTTATACGTTATATCGTAATGCTACATAACGTTATACGTAATATCGTAATGCTACATAACGTTGTACGTTATATCTTAATGCTACATAACGTTATACGTTATATCGTAATGCTACATAACGTTATACGTTATATCGTAATGCTACATAAAGTTATACGTTATATCGTAATGCTACATAACGTTATACGTTATATCGTAATGCTACATAAAGTTATACGTTATATCGTAATGCTACATAACGTTATACGTTATGTCGTAATGCTACATAACGTTATACGTTATATGGTAATTCTACATAACGTTATACGTTATATCGTAATGCTACATAACGTTATACGTTATATCGTAATGCTACATAACGTTATACGTTATATCGTAATGCTACATAACGTTATACGTTATATCGCAATACTACATAACGTTATACGTTATATCGTAATGCTACATAACGTTATACGTTATATCATAATGCTACATAACGATATAAGTTAAATCGTAATGCTACATAACGGTATACGTTATATCGTAATGCTACATAACGTTATACGTTATGTCGTAATGCTACATAACGTTATACGTTATATCGTAATGCTACATATCGTTATACGTTATATCGTAATGCTACATAACGTTATACGTTATATCGCAATACTACATAACGTTATACGTTATATCGTAATGCTACATAACGTTATACGTTATAACGTAATGCTACATAACGTTATACGTTATAACGTAATACTATATAACGTTGTACATTATATCATTATGCTACATAACGTAATACGTTATATCGTAATGCTACATAACGTTATACGTTATATCGTAATGCTACATAACGTTATACGTTATATCGTAATGCTACATAACGTAATACGTTATATCGTAATGCGACATAACGTTATACGTAATATCGTAATGCTACATAACGTTATACGTTATATCTTAATGCTACATAACGTTATACGTTATAACGTAATACTATATAACGTTATACGTTATATCGTAATGCTACATAACGTTATACGTTATAACGTATTACCATATAACGTTATACGTTATATCGTAATGCTACATAACGTTATACGTTATATCGTAATGCTACATAACGTTATACGTTATATCATAATGCTACATAACGATATAAGTTAAATCGTAATGCTACATAACGGTATACGTTATATCGTAATGCTACATAACGTTATACGTTATGTCGTAATGCTACATAACGTTATACGTTATATCGTAATGCTACATAACGTTATACGTTATGTCGTAATGCTACATAACGTTATACGTTATATCGTAATGCTACATATCGTTATACGTTATATCGTAATGCTACATAACGTTATACGTTATATCGCAATACTACATAACGTTATACGTTATATCGTAATGCTACATAACGTTATACGTTATAACGTAATACTATATAACGTTGTACATTATATCATTATGCTACATAACGTAATACGTTATATCGTAATGCTACATAACGTTATACGTTATATCGTAATGCTACATATCGTTATACGTTATATCGTAATGCTACATAACGTTATACGTTATATCGCAATACTACATAACGTTATACGTTATATCGTAATGCTACATAACGTTATACGTTACAACGTAATACTATATAACGTTGTACATTATATCATTATGCTACATAACGTAATACGTTATATCGTAATGCGACATAACGTTATACGTTATATCGTAATGCTACATATCGTTATACGCTATATCGTAATGCTACATAACGTTATACGTAATATCGTAATGCTACATAACGTTGTACGTTATATCGTAATGCTACATAACGTTATACGTTTTATCGTAATGCTACATAACGTTATACGATACATCGTAATACTATATAACGTTATGCGTTATATCGTAATGCTACATAACGTTATACGTTATATCGTAATGCTACATAACGTTATACGTTATATCGTAATGCTACATAACGTTATACGTTATGTCGTAATGCTACATAACGTTATGCGTTATATCGTAATGCTACATAACGTTATACGTTATATCGTAATGCCACATAACCTTATACGTTATATCGTAATGCTACATAACGTTATACGTTATACCGTAATGCTACATAACGTTATACGTTATGTCGTAATGCTACATAACGTTATACGTTATATCGTAATGCTACATAACGTTATACGTTATATCGTAATGCTACATAACGTTATACGTTATATCGTAATGCTACATAACGTTATACGTTATATCGTAATGCTACATAACGTTATACGTAATATCGTAATGCTACATAACGTTGTACGTTATATCTTAATGCTACATAACGTTATTCGTTATATCGTAATGCTACATAACGTTATACGTTATATCGTAATGCTACATAACGTTATACGTTATATCGTAATGCTACATAACGTTATACGTTATATCGTAATGCTACATAACGTTATACGTTATATCGTAATACCATATAACGTTATACGTTATATCGTAATGCTACATAACGTCATACGTTATATCGTACTGCTAGATAACGTTATATGTTATATCGTAATGCTACATAACGTTATACGTTATATCGTACTGCTACATAACGTTATACGTTATATCGTAATGCTACATAACGTTATACGTTTTATCGTAATGCTACATAATGTTATACGTTATATCGTAATACTACATAACGTTATACGTAATATCGTAATGCTACATATCGTTATACGTTATATCGTAATGCTACATAACGTTATACGTTATATCGCAATACTACATAACGTTATACGTTATATCGTAATGCTACATTACGTTATACGTTATAACGTAATACCATATAACGTTGTACATTATATCATTATGCTACATAACGTAATACGTTATATCGTAATGCGACATAACGTTATACGTTATATCGTAATGCTACATAACGTTATACGTTATATCGTAATGCTACATAACGTTATACGTTTTATCGTAATGCTACATAACGTTATACGATACATCGTAATACTATATAACGTTATGCGTTATATCGTAATGCTACATAACGTTATACGTTATATCGTAATGCCACATAACCTTATACGTTATATCGTAATGCTACATAACGTTATACGTTATATCGTAATGCTACATAACGTTATACGTTATATCGTAATGCTACATAACGTTATACGTAATATCGTAATGCTACATAACGTTGTACGTTATATCGTAATGCTACATAACGTTATACGTTATATCGTAATGCTACATAACGTTATACGTAATATCGTAATGCTACATAACGTTGTACGTTATATCTTAATGCTACATAACGTTATTCGTTATATCGTAATGCTACATAACGTTATACGTTATATCGTAATGCTACATAACGTTATACGTTATATCGTAATGCTACATAACGTTATACGTTATATCGTAATGCTACATAACGTTATACGTTATATCGTAATACCATATAACGTTATACGTTATATCGTAATGCTACATAACGTCATACGTTATATAGTACTGCTAGATAACGTTATACGTTATATCGTAATGCAACATAACGTTATACGTTATATCGTACTGCTACATAACGTTATACGTTATATCGTAATGCGACATAACGTTATACGTTATATCGTAATGCTACATAACGTTATACGTTATATCGTAATGCTACATAACGTTATACGTTATATCGTAATGCTACATAACGTTATACCTAATATCGTAATGCTACATAACGTTATACGTTATATCGTAATGCTACATAACGTTATACGTTATATCGTACTGCTACATAACGTTATACGTTATATCGTAATGCTACATAACGTTATACGTTATATCGTAATGCTACATAATGTTATACGTTATATCGTAATACTACATAACGTTATACGGAATATCGTAATGCTACATATCGTTATTCGTTATATCGTAATGCTACATAACGTTATACGTTATATCGCAATACTACATAACGTTATACGTTATATCGTAATGCTACATAACGTTATACGTTTTATCGTAATGCTACATAATGTTATACGTTATATCGTAATACTACATAACGTTATACGTAATATCGTAATGCTACATATCGTTATACGTTATATCGTAATGCTACATAACGTTATACGTTATATCGCAATACTACATAACGTTATACGTTATATCGTAATGCTACATTACGTTATACGTTATAACGTAATACCATATAACGTTGTACATTATATCATTATGCTACATAACGTAATACGTTATATCGTAATGCGACATAACGTTATACGATATATCGTAATGCTACATAACGTTATACGTTATATCGTAATGCTACATAACGTTATACGTTTTATCGTAATGCTACATAACGTTATACGATACATCGTAATACTATATAACGTTATGCGTTATATCGTAATGCTACATAACGTTATACGTTATATCGTAATGCCACATAACCTTATACGTTATATCGTAATGCTACATAACGTTATACGTTATATCGTAATGCTACATAACGTTATACGTTATATCGTAATGCTACATAACGTTATACGTTATAACGTGTTACGATATCACGTTATACGTTCTATCGTAATGCTACATAACGTTATACGTTATATCGTAATGCTACATAACGTTATACGTTATATCGTAATGCTACATAACGTTATACGTTATATCGTAATGCTACATAACGTTATACGTTATAACGTGTTACCATATCACGTTATACGTTCTATCGTAATGCTACATAACGTTGTACGTTATATCGTAATGCTACATAACGTTATACGTTATATCGTAATGCTACATAACGTTATACGTTATATCGTAATGCTACATAACGTTATACGTTATATCGTAATGCTACACAACGTTATACGTAATATCGTAATGCTACATAATGTTGTACGTTATATCTTAATGCTACATAACGTTGTACGTTATATCTTAATGCTACATAACGTTATTCGTTATATCGTAATGCTACATAACGTTATACGTTATATCGTAATGCTACATAACGTTATACGTTATATCGTAATGCTACATAACGTTATACGTTATATCGTAATGCTACATAACGTTATACGTTATATCGTAATACCATATAACGTTATACGTTATATCGTAATGCTACATAACGTCATACGTTATATCGTACTGCTAGATAACGTTATATGTTATATCGTAATGCTACATAACGTTATACGTTATATCGTACTGCTACATAACGTTATACGTTATATCGTAATGCTACATAACGTTATACGTTTTATCGTAATGCTACATAATGTTATACGTTATATCGTAATACTACATAACGTTATACGTAATATCGTAATGCTACATATCGTTATACGTTATATCGTAATGCTACATAACGTTATACGTTATATCGCAATACTACATAACGTTATACGTTATATCGTAATGCTACATTACGTTATACGTTATAACGTAATACCATATAACGTTGTACATTATATCATTATGCTACATAACGTAATACGTTATATCGTAATGCGACATAACGTTATACGTTATATCGTAATGCTACATAACGTTATACGTTATATCGTAATGCTACATAACGTTATACGTTTTATCGTAATGCTACATAACGTTATACGATACATCGTAATACTATATAACGTTATGCGTTATATCGTAATGCTACATAACGTTATACGTTATATCGTAATGCCACATAACCTTATACGTTATATCGTAATGCTACATAACGTTATACGTTATATCGTAATGCTACATAACGTTATACGTTATATCGTAAT
Organism: Bombus lapidarius; assembly: GCA_936014575.1. Classification (NCBI taxonomy): domain Eukaryota; kingdom Metazoa; phylum Arthropoda; class Insecta; order Hymenoptera; family Apidae; genus Bombus; species Bombus lapidarius. The sequence goes on along the minus strand of CAKXZU010000485.1, from coordinate 66,489 downwards.
GCTACATAACGTTATACGTAATATCGTAATGCTACATAACGTTGTACGTTATATCGTAATGCTACATAACGTTATACGTTATATCGTAATGCTACATAACGTTATACGTAATATCGTAATGCTACATAACGTTGTACGTTATATCTTAATGCTACATAACGTTATTCGTTATATCGTAATGCTACATAACGTTATACGTTATATCGTAATGCTACATAACGTTATACGTTATATCGTAATGCTACATAACGTTATACGTTATATCGTAATGCTACATAACGTTATACGTTATATCGTAATACCATATAACGTTATACGTTATATCGTAATGCTACATAACGTCATACGTTATATAGTACTGCTAGATAACGTTATACGTTATATCGTAATGCTACATAACGTTATACGTTATATCGTACTGCTACATAACGTTATACGTTATATCGTAATGCGACATAACGTTATACGTTATATCGTAATGCTACATAACGTTATACGTTATATCGTAATGCTACATAACGTTATACGTTATATCGTAATGCTACATAACGTTATACGTAATATCGTAATGCTACATAACGTTATACGTTATATCGTAATGCTACATAACGTTATACGTTATATCGTACTGCTACATAACGTTATACGTTTTATCGTAATGCTACATAACGTTATACGTTATATCGTAATGCTACATAATGTTATACGTTATATCGTAATACTACATAACGTTATACGTAATATCGTAATGCTACATATCGTTATTCGTTATATCGTAATGCTACATAACGTTATACGTTATATCGCAATACTACATAACGTTATACGTTATATCGTAATGCTACATAACGTTATACGTTTTATCGTAATGCTACATAATGTTATACGTTATATCGTAATACTACATAACGTTATACGTAATATCGTAATGCTACATATCGTTATACGTTATATCGTAATGCTACATAACGTTATACGTTATATCGCAATACTACATAACGTTATACGTTATATCGTAATGCTACATTACGTTATACGTTATAACGTAATACCATATAACGTTGTACATTATATCATTATGCTACATAACGTAATACGTTATATCGTAATGCGACATAACGTTATACGTTATATCGTAATGCTACATAACGTTATACGTTATATCGTAATGCTACATAACGTTATACGTTTTATCGTAATGCTACATAACGTTATACGATACATCGTAATACTATATAACGTTATGCGTTATATCGTAATGCTACATAACGTTATACGTTATATCGTAATGCCACATAACCTTATACGTTATATCGTAATGCTACATAACGTTATACGTTATATCGTAATGCTACATAACGTTATACGTTATATCGTAATGCTACATAACGTTATACGTTATAACGTGTTACCATATCACGTTATACGTTCTATCGTAATGCTACATAACGTTATACGTTATATCGTAATGCTACATAACGTTATACGTTATATCGTAATGCTACATAACGTTATACGTTATATCGTAATGCTACATAACGTTATACGTTATAACGTGTTACCATATCACGTTATACGTTCTATCGTAATGCTACATAACGTTGTACGTTATATCGTAATGCTACATAACGTTATACGTTATATCGTAATGCTACATAACGTTATACGTTATATCGTAATGCTACATAACGTTATACGTTATATCGTAATGCTACACAACGTTATACGTAATATCGTAATGCTACATAATGTTGTACGTTATATCTTAATGCTACATAACGTTATACGTTATATCGTAATGCTACATAACGTTATACGTTATGTCGTAATGCTACATAATGTTATACGTTATATCGTAATGCTACATAACGTTATACGTTATGTCGTAATGCTACATAATGTTATACGTTATATCGTAATGCTACATAACGTTATACGTAATATCGTAATGCTACATAACGTTGTACGTTATATCTTAATGCTACATAACGTTATACGTTATATCGTAATGCTACATAACGTTATACGTTATATCGTAATGCTACATAAAGTTATACGTTATATCGTAATGCTACATAACGTTATACGTTATGTCGTAATGCTACATAACGTTATACGTTATATGGTAATGCTACATAACGTTATACGTTATATCGTAATGCTACATAACGTTGTACGTAATATCGTAATGCTACGTAACGTTGTACGTTATATCTTAATGCTACATAACATTATACGTTATATCGTAATGCTACATAACGTTATACGTTATATCGTAATGCGACATAACGTTATACGTTATATCGTAATGCTACATAACGTTATACGTTATATCGTAATGCTACATAACGTTATACGTTATATCGTAATGCTACATAACGTTATACGTAATATCGTAATGCTACATAACGTTATACGTTATATCGTAATGCTACATAACGTTATACGTTATATCGTACTGCTACATAACGTTATACGTTATATCGTAATGCTACATAACGTTATACGTTATATCGTAATGCTACATAATGTTATACGTTATATCGTAATACTACATAACGTTATACGTAATATCGTAATGCTACATATCGTTATTCGTTATATCGTAATGCTACATAACGTTATACGTTATATCGCAATACTACATAACGTTATACGTTATATCGTAATGCGACATAACGTTATACGTTATATCGTAATGCTACATAACGTTATACGTTATATCGTAATGCTACATAACGTTATACGTTATATCGTAATGCTACATAACGTTATACGTAATATCGTAATGCTACATAACGTTATACGTTATATCTTAATGCTACATAACGTTATACGTTATAACGTAATACTATATAACGTTATACGTTATATCGTAATGCTACATAACGTTATACGTTATAACGTATTACCATATAACGTTATACGTTATATCGTAATGCTACATAACGTTATACGTTATATCGTAATGCTACATAACGATATCCGTTATATCATAATGCTACATAACGATATAAGTTAAATCGTAATGCTACATAACGGTATACGTTATATCGTAATGCTACATAACGTTATACGTTATATCGTAATGCTACATATCGTTATACGTTATATCGTAATGCTACATAACGTTATACGTTATATCGCAATACTACATAACGTTATACGTTATATCGTAATGCTACATAACGTTATACGTTATAACGTAATACTATATAACGTTGTACATTATATCATTATGCTACATAACGTAATACGTTATATCGTAATGCTACATAACGTTATACGTTATATCGTAATGCTACATATCGTTATACGTTATATCGTAATGCTACATAACGTTATACGTTATATCGCAATACTACATAACGTTATACGTTATATCGTAATGCTACATAACGTTATACGTTATAACGTAATACTATATAACGTTGTACATTATATCATTATGCTACATAACGTAATACGTTATATCGTAATGCGACATAACGTTATACGTTATATCGTAATGCTACATATCGTTATACGCTATATCGTAATGCTACATAACGTTATACGTAATATCGTAATGCTACATAACGTTGTACGTTATATCGTACTGCTACATAACGTTATACGTTATATCGTAATGCTACATAACGTTATACGTTATGTCGTAATGCTACATAATGTTATACGTTATATCGTAATGCTACATAACGTTATACGTAATATCGTAATGCTACATAACGTTGTACGTTATATCTTAATGCTACATAACGTTATACGTTATATCGTAGTGCTACATAACGTTATACGTTATATCGTAATGCTACATAAAGTTATACGTTATATCGTAATGCTACATAACGTTATACGTTATGTCGTAATGCTACATAACGTTATACGTTATATGGTAATGCTACATAACGTTATACGTTATATCGTAATGCTACATAACGTTGTACGTAATATCGTAATGCTACATAACGTTGTACGTTATATCGTAATGCTACATAACGTTATACGTTATATCGTAATGCTACATAACGTTATACGTTATATCGTAATGCTACATAACGTTATACGTTATAACGTGTTACCATATCACGTTATACGTTCTATCGTAATGCTACATAACGTTATACGTTATATCGTAATGCTACATAACGTTATACGTTATATCGTAATGCTACATAACGTTATACGTTATATCGTAATGCTACATAACGTTATACGTTATAACGTGTTACCATATCACGTTATACGTTCTATCGTAATGCTACATAACGTTATACGTTATATCGTAATGCTACATAACGTTATACGTTATATCGTAATGCTACATAACGTTATACGTTATATCGTAATGCTACATAACGTTATACGTTATATCGTAATGCTACACAACGTTATACGTAATATCGTAATGCTACATAATGTTGTACGTTATATCTTAATGCTACATAACGTTATACGTTATATCGTAATGCTACATAACGTTATACGTTATGTCGTAATGCTACATAATGTTATACGTTATATCGTAATGCTACATAACGTTATACGTTATGTCGTAATGCTACATAATGTTATACGTTATATCGTAATGCTACATAACGTTATACGTAATATCGTAATGCTACATAACGTTGTACGTTATATCGTAATGCTACACAACGTTATACGTAATATCGTAATGCTACATAATGTTGTACGTTATATCTTAATGCTACATAACGTTATACGTTATATCGTAATGCTACATAACGTTATACGTTATGTCGTAATGCTACATAATGTTATACGTTATATCGTAATGCTACATAACGTTATACGTTATGTCGTAATGCTACATAATGTTATACGTTATATCGTAATGCTACATAACGTTATACGTAATATCGTAATGCTACATAACGTTGTACGTTATATCTTAATGCTACATAACGTTATACGTTATATCGTAATGCTACATAACGTTATACGTTATATCGTAATGCTACATAAAGTTATACGTTATATCGTAATGCTACATAACGTTATACGTTATGTCGTAATGCTACATAACGTTATACGTTATATGGTAATGCTACATAACGTTATACGTTATATCGTAATGCTACATAACGTTGTACGTAATATCGTAATGCTACGTAACGTTGTACGTTATATCTTAATGCTACATAACATTATACGTTATATCGTAATGCTACATAACGTTATACGTTATATCGTAATGCGACATAACGTTATACGTTATATCGTAATGCTACATAACGTTATACGTTATATCGTAATGCTACATAACGTTATACGTTATATCGTAATGCTACATAACGTTATACGTAATATCGTAATGCTACATAACGTTATACGTTATATCGTAATGCTACATAACGTTATACGTTATATCGTACTGCTACATAACGTTATACGTTATATCGTAATGCTACATAACGTTATACGTTATATCGTAATGCTACATAATGTTATACGTTATATCGTAATACTACATAACGTTATACGTAATATCGTAATGCTACATATCGTTATTCGTTATATCGTAATGCTACATAACGTTATACGTTATATCGCAATACTACATAACGTTATACGTTATATCGTAATGCGACATAACGTTATACGTTATATCGTAATGCTACATAACGTTATACGTTATATCGTAATGCTACATAACGTTATACGTTATATCGTAATGCTACATAACGTTATACGTAATATCGTAATGCTACATAACGTTATACGTTATATCTTAATGCTACATAACGTTATACGTTATAACGTAATACTATATAACGTTATACGTTATATCGTAATGCTACATAACGTTATACGTTATAACGTATTACCATATAACGTTATACGTTATATCGTAATGCTACATAACGTTATACGTTATATCGTAATGCTACATAACGTTATCCGTTATATCATAATGCTACATAACGATATAAGTTAAATCGTAATGCTACATAACGGTATACGTTATATCGTAATGCTACATAACGTTATACGTTATATCGTAATGCTACATATCGTTATACGTTATATCGTAATGCTACATAACGTTATACGTTATATCGCAATACTACATAACGTTATACGTTATATCGTAATGCTACATAACGTTATACGTTATAACGTAATACTATATAACGTTGTACATTATATCATTATGCTACATAACGTAATACGTTATATCGTAATGCTACATAACGTTATACGTTATATCGTAATGCTACATATCGTTATACGTTATATCGTAATGCTACATAACGTTATACGTTATATCGCAATACTACATAACGTTATACGTTATATCGTAATGCTACATAACGTTATACGTTATAACGTAATACTATATAACGTTGTACATTATATCATTATGCTACATAACGTAATACGTTATATCGTAATGCGACATAACGTTATACGTTATATCGTAATGCTACATATCGTTATACGCTATATCGTAATGCTACATAACGTTATACGTAATATCGTAATGCTACATAACGTTGTACGTTATATCGTACTGCTACATAACGTTATACGTTATATCGTAATGCTACATAACGTTATACGTTATGTCGTAATGCTACATAATGTTATACGTTATATCGTAATGCTACATAACGTTATACGTAATATCGTAATGCTACATAACGTTGTACGTTATATCTTAATGCTACATAACGTTATACGTTATATCGTAGTGCTACATAACGTTATACGTTATATCGTAATGCTACATAAAGTTATACGTTATATCGTAATGCTACATAACGTTATACGTTATGTCGTAATGCTACATAACGTTATACGTTATATGGTAATGCTACATAACGTTATACGTTATATCGTAATGCTACATAACGTTGTACGTAATATCGTAATGCTACATAACGTTGTACGTTATATCGTAATGCTACATAACGTTATACGTTATATCGTAATGCTACATAACGTTATACGTTATATCGTAATGCTACATAACGTTATACGTTATAACGTGTTACCATATCACGTTATACGTTCTATCGTAATGCTACATAACGTTATACGTTATATCGTAATGCTACATAACGTTATACGTTATATCGTAATGCTACATAACGTTATACGTTATATCGTAATGCTACATAACGTTATACGTTATAACGTGTTACCATATCACGTTATACGTTCTATCGTAATGCTACATAACGTTATACGTTATATCGTAATGCTACATAACGTTATACGTTATATCGTAATGCTACATAACGTTATACGTTATATCGTAATGCTACATAACGTTATACGTTATATCGTAATGCTACACAACGTTATACGTAATATCGTAATGCTACATAATGTTGTACGTTATATCTTAATGCTACATAACGTTATACGTTATATCGTAATGCTACATAACGTTATACGTTATGTCGTAATGCTACATAATGTTATACGTTATATCGTAATGCTACATAACGTTATACGTTATGTCGTAATGCTACATAATGTTATACGTTATATCGTAATGCTACATAACGTTATACGTAATATCGTAATGCTACATAACGTTGTACGTTATATCGTAATGCTACACAACGTTATACGTAATATCGTAATGCTACATAATGTTGTACGTTATATCTTAATGCTACATAACGTTATACGTTATATCGTAATGCTACATAACGTTATACGTTATGTCGTAATGCTACATAATGTTATACGTTATATCGTAATGCTACATAACGTTATACGTTATGTCGTAATGCTACATAATGTTATACGTTATATCGTAATGCTACATAACGTTATACGTAATATCGTAATGCTACATAACGTTGTACGTTATATCTTAATGCTACATAACGTTATACGTTATATCGTAATGCTACATAACGTTATACGTTATATCGTAATGCTACATAAAGTTATACGTTATATCGTAATGCTACATAACGTTATACGTTATGTCGTAATGCTACATAACGTTATACGTTATATGGTAATGCTACATAACGTTATACGTTATATCGTAATGCTACATAACGTTGTACGTAATATCGTAATGCTACGTAACGTTGTACGTTATATCTTAATGCTACATAACATTATACGTTATATCGTAATGCTACATAACGTTATACGTTATATCGTAATGCTACATAACGTTATACGTTATATCGTAATGCTACATAACGTTATACGTTATAACGTGTTACCATATCACGTTATACGTTCTATCGTAATGCTACATAACGTTATACGTTATATCGTAATGCTACATAACGTTATACGTTATATGGTAATGCTACATAACGTTATACGTTATATCGTAATGCTACATAACGTTGTACGTAATATCGTAATGCTACATAACGTTGTACGTTATATCTTAATGCTACATAACGTTATACGTTATATCGTAATGCTACATAACGTTGTACGTAATATCGTAATGCTACATAACGTTGTACGTTATATCTTAATGCTACATAACGTTATACGTTATATCGTAATGCTACATAACGTTGTACGTTATATCTTAATGCTACATAACGTTATTCGTTATATCGTAATGCTACATAACGTTATACGTTATATCGTAATGCTACATAACGTTATACGTTATATCGTAATGCTACATAACGTTATACGTTATATCGTAATGCTACATAACGTTATACGTTATATCGTAATACCATATAACGTTATACGTTATATCGTAATGCTACATAACGTCATACGTTATATAGTACTGCTAGATAACGTTATACGTTATATCGTAATGCTACATAACGTTATACGTTATATCGTACTGCTACATAACGTTATACGTTATATCGTAATGCTACATAACGTTATACGTTATATCGCAATGCTACATAACGTTATACGTTATATCGTACTGCTACATAACGTTATACGTTATATCGTAATGCTACATAACGTTATACGTTATATCGTAATGCTACATAATGTTATACGTTATATCGTAATACTACATAACGTTATACGTAATATCGTAATGCTACATATCGTTATACGTTATATCGTAATGCTACATAACGTTATACGTTATATCGCAATACTACATAACGTTATACGTTATATCGTAATGCGACATAACGTTATACGTTATATCGTAATGCTACATAACGTTATACGTTATATCTTAATGCTACATAACGTTATACGTTATAACGTAATACTATATAACGTTATACGTTATATCGTAATGCTACATAACGTTATACGTTATAACGTATTACCATATAACGTTATACGTTATATCGTAATGCTACATAACGTTATACGTTATATCGTAATGCTACATAACGTTATACGTTATATCATAATGCTACATAACGATATAAGTTAAATCGTAATGCTACATAACGGTATACGTTATATCGTAATGCTACATAACGTTATACGTTATATCGTAATGCTACATATCGTTATACGTTATATCGTAATGCTACATAACGTTATACGTTATATCGTAATGCTACATATCGTTATACGTTATATCGTAATGCTACATAACGTTATACGTTATATCGCAATACTACATAACGTTATACGTTATATCGTAATGCTACATAACGTAATACGTTATATCGTAATGCGACATAACGTTATACGTTATATCGTAATGCTACATATCGTTATACGCTATATCGTAATGCTACATAACGTTATACGTAATATCGTAATGCTACATAACGTTGTACGTTATATCTTAATGCTACATAACGTTATACGTTATATCGTAATGCTACATAACGTTATACGTTATATCGTAATGCTACATAACGTTATACGTTATATCGTAATGCTACATAACGTTATACGTTTTATCGTAATGCTACATAACGTTATACGATACATCGTAATACTATATAACGTTATGCGTTATATCGTAATGCTACATAACGTTATACGTTATATCGTAATGCCACATAACGTTATACGTTATATCGTAATGCTACATAACGTTATACGTTATATCGTAATGCTACATAACGTTATACGTTATGTCGTAATGCTACATAACGTTATACGTTATATCGTAATGCTACATAACGTTATACGTTATATCGTAATGCTACATAACGTTATACGTTATATCGTAATGCTACATAACGTTATACGTTATAACGTAATACTATATAACGTTGTACATTATATCATTATGCTACATAACGTAATACGTTATATCGTAATGCTACATAACGTTATACGTTATATCGTAATGCTACATATCGTTATACGTTATATCGTAATGCTACATAACGTTATACGTTATATCGCAATACTACATAACGTTATACGTTATATCGTAATGCTACATAACGTTATACGTTATAACGTAATACTATATAACGTTGTACATTATATCATTATGCTACATAACGTAATACGTTATATCGTAATGCGACATAACGTTATACGTTATATCGTAATGCTACATATCGTTATACGCTATATCGTAATGCTACATAACGTTATACGTAATATCGTAATGCTACATAACGTTGTACGTTATATCTTAATGCTACATAACGTTATACGTTATATCGTAATGCTACATAACGTTATACGTTATATCGTAATGCTACATAACGTTATACGTTATATCGTAATGCTACATAACGTTATACGTTTTATCGTAATGCTACATAACGTTATACGATACATCGTAATACTATATAACGTTATGCGTTATATCGTAATGCTACATAACGTTATACGTTATATCGTAATGCCACATAACCTTATACGTTATATCGTAATGCCACATAACCTTATACGTTATATCGTAATGCTACATAACGTTATACGTTATATCGTAATGCTACATAACGTTATACGTTATGTCGTAATGCTACATAACGTTATACGTTATATCGTAATGCTACATAACGTTATACGTTATATCGTAATGCTACATAACGTTATACGTTATATCGTAATGCTACATAACGTTATACGTAATATCGTAATGCTACATAACGTTGTACGTTATATCTTAATGCTACATAACGTTATTCGTTATATCGTAATGCTACATAACGTTATACGTTATATCTTAATGCTACATAACGTTATACGTTATATCGTAATGCTACATAACGTTATACGTTATATCGTAATGCTACATAACGTTATACGTTATATCGTAATGCTACACAACGTTATACGTTATATCGTAATGCTACATAACGTTATACGTTATATCGTAATGCTACATAACGATATACGTTATATCGTAATGCTACATAACGATATACGTTGTAACGTAATACCATGTCGTTGTACATTATATCGTAATGCTACATAACGTTATACGTTATATCGTAATGCTACATAACGATATACGTTATAACGTAATACTAGGACGTTGTACGTTATATCGTTATGCTACATAACGTTATACGTTACATCGTAATGCCACATATCGTTATACGTTTTATCGTAATGCTACATAACGTTATACGACACATCGTAATGCTACATAACGTTATACGACACATCGTAATGCTACATAACGTTATACGTTATAACGTATTACCATATCACGTTATACGTTATATTGTAATGCTACATATCGTTATAGGTTATAACGTAATACTACATAACGTTATACGTTATAACGTAATGCTACATAACGTTATACGTTATATCGCAATGCTACATAACGTTATACGTTATATCGTAATGCTACATAACGATATACGTTATAACGTAATACTATGACGTTGTACGTTATATCGTTATGCTACATAACGTTATACGTTACATCGTAATGCCACATATCGTTATACGTTTTATCGTAATGCTACATAACGTTATACGACACATCGTAATGCTACATAACGTTATACGTTATAACGTATTACCATATCACGTTATACGTTATATTGTAATGCTACATATCGTTATACGTTATAACGTAATACTACATAACGTTATACGTTATAACGTAATACTACATAACGTTATACGTTATATCGTAATGCTACATAACGTTATACGTTATATCGTAATGCTACATAACGTTATACGTTATATCGTAATGCTACATAACGTTATACGTTATAACGTATTACCATATAACGTTATACGTTATATCGTAATGCTACGTAACGTTATACGTTATATCGTAATGCTACATAACGTTATACGTTATATCGTAATGCTACATAACGTTATACGATACATCGTAATGCTACATAACGTTATACGATACATCGTAATGCTACATAACGTTATACGTTATATCGTAATGCTACATAACGTTATACGTTATATCGTAATGCTACATAACGTTATACGTTATATCGTAATGCTACATAACGTTATACGTTATATCGTAATGCTACATAACGATGTACGTTATAACGTAATACTATGACGTTGTACGTTATATCGTTATGCTACATAACGTTATACGTTACATCGTAATGCCGCATATCGTTATACGTTTTATCGTAATGCTACATAACGTTATACGACACATCGTAATGCTACATAACGTTATACGTTATAACGTATTACCATATCACGTTATACGTTATATTGTAATGCTACATATCGTTATACGTTATAACGTAATACTACATAACGTTATACGTTATAACGTAATACTACATAACGTTATACGTTATATCGTAATGCTACATAACGTTATACGTTATATCGTAATGCTACATAACGTTATACGTTATATCGTAATGCTACATAACGTTATACGTTATAACGTATTGCCATATAACGTTATACGTTATATCGTAATGCTACGTAACGTTATACGTTATATCGTAATGCTACATAACGTTATACGTTATATCGTAATGCTACTTAATGTTATACGTTATATCGTAATGCTAGATAACGATATACGTTATAACGTAATGCTACATAACGTTATACGTTATATCGTAATGCTACATAACGATATACGTTATAACGTAATACTATGACGTTGTACGTTATATCGTTATGCTACATAACGTTATACGTTACATCGTAATGCTACATATCGTTATACGTTTTATCGTAATACTACATAACGTTATACGTTATAACGTAATACGATATAACGTTATACGTTATATCGTAATGCTACAAAACGTTATACGTTATAACGTAGTACCATATAACGTTGTACGTTATATCGTTATGCTACATAACGTTATACGTTACATCGTAATGCTACATATCATTATACGTTTTATCGTAATGCTACATAACGTTATACGTTATATCCTAATGCTACAGAACGTTATACATTATATCGTAATGCTACATAACGTTATACGTTATAATGTATTACCATATCACGTTATACGTTATATCGTAATGCTACATATCGTTATACGTTATATCGTAATGCTGCATAACGTTATACGTTATATTGTAATGCTACATAAAGTTATACGTTATATTTTATTGCTTCATAACGTTATACGTTATAACGTATTACCATATAACGTTGTACGTTATAACGTAATACTATATAACGTTATCCGTTATATCGCAATGCTACACAACGTTATACGTCATATCGTAATGCTACATAACATTATACGTTATATCATAATGCTACATAACGTTATACGTTATATCGTAATGCTACATAACGTTATTCGTTATATCGTAATGCTACATAACGTTATACGTTATATCGTAATGCTACATAACGATATACGTTATAACGTAATACTATGACGTTGTACGTTATATCGTTATGCTACATAACGTTATACGTTACATCGTAATGCCACATATCGTTATACGTTTTATCGTAATGCTACATAACGTTATACGACACATCGTAATGCTACATAACGTTATACGTTATAACGTATTACCATATCACGTTATACGTTATATTGTAATGCTACATATCGTTATACGTTATAACGTAATACTACATAACGTTATACGTTATAACGTAATACTACATAACGTTATACGTTATAACGTAATACTACATAACGTTATACGTTATATCGTAATGCTACATAACGTTATACGTTATATCGTAATGCTACATAACGTTATACGTTATATCGTAATGCTACATAACGTTATACGTTATAACGTATTACCATATAACGTTATACGTTATATCGTAATGCTACGTAACGTTATACGTTATATCGTAATGCTACATAACGTTATACGTTATATCGTAATGCTACATAACGTTATAAGTTATATCGTATTGCTACATAACGTTATACGTTATATCGTAATGCTACATAACGTTATACGTTATATCGTAATGCTACATAACGTTATACGTTATATCCAAATGCTACATAACGTTATAGGTAACATCGTAATGCTACATAACGTTATACGTTATAGCGTACTGCTACATAACGTTATACGTTATATCGTAATGCTACATAACGTTATACGTTATATCGTAATGCCGCATATCGTTATACGTTTTATCGTAATGCTACATAACGTTATACGACACATCGTAATGCTACATAACGTTATACGTTATAACGTATTACCATATCACGTTATACGTTATATTGTAATGCTACATATCGTTATACGTTATAACGTAATACTACATAACGTTATACGTTATAACGTAATACTACATAACGTTATACGTTATATCGTAATGCTACATAACGTTATACGTTATATCGTAATGCTACATAACGTTATACGTTATATCGTAATGCTACATAACGTTATACGTTATAACGTATTGCCATATAACGTTATACGTTATATCGTAATGCTACGTAACGTTATACGTTATATCGTAATGCTACATAACGTTATACGTTATATCGTAATGCTACTTAATGTTATACGTTATATCGTAATGCTACATAACGATATACGTTATAACGTAATGCTACATAACGTTATACGTTATATCGTAATGCTACATAACGATATACGTTATAACGTAATACTATGACGTTGTACGTTATATCGTTATGCTACATAACGTTATACGTTACATCGTAATGCTACATATCGTTATACGTTTTATCGTAATACTACATAACGTTATACGTTATAACGTAATACGATATAACGTTATACGTTATATCGTAATGCTACAAAACGTTATACGTTATAACGTAGTACCATATAACGTTGTACGTTATATCGTTATGATACATAACGTTATACGTTACATCGTAATGCTACATATCATTATACGTTTTATCGTAATGCTACATAACGTTATACGTTATAACGTATTACCATATCGCGTTATACGTTATATCGTAATGCTACAGAACGTTATACATTATATCGTAATGCTACATAACGTTATACGTTATAATGTATTACCATATCACGTTATACGTTATATCGTAATGCTACATATCGTTATACGTTATATCGTAATGCTGCATAACGTTATACGTTATATTGTAATGCTACATAAAGTTATACGTTATATTTTATTGCTACATAACGTTATACGTTATAACGTATTACCATATAACGTTGTACGTTATAACGTAATACTATATAACGTTATCCGTTATATCGCAATGCTACACAACGTTATACGTCATATCGTAATGCTACATAACATTATACGTTATATCATAATGCTACATAACGTTATACGTTATATCGTAATGCTACATAACGTTATTCGTTATATCGTAATGCTACATAACGTTATACGACACATCGTAATGCTACATAACGTTATACGTTATAACGTATTACCATATCACGTTATACGTTATATTGTAATGCTACATATCGTTATACGTTATAACG
Organism: Bombus lapidarius; assembly: GCA_936014575.1. Lineage (NCBI taxonomy): Eukaryota > Metazoa > Arthropoda > Insecta > Hymenoptera > Apidae > Bombus > Bombus lapidarius. Next base: position 50,697 of record CAKXZU010000485.1, on the reverse strand, counting down.
TAATACTACATAACGTTATACGTTGTAACGTAATACTACATAACGTTATACGTTATAACGTAATACTACATAACGTTATACGTTATGTCGTAATGCTACATAACGTTATACGTTATATCGTAATGCTACATAACGTTATACGTTATATCGTAATGCTACATAACGTTATACGTTATAACGTATTACCATATAACGTTATACGTTATATCGTAATGCTACGTAACGTTATACGTTATATCGTAATGCTACATAACGTTATACGTTATATCGTAATGCTACATAACGTTATAAGTTATATCGTATTGCTACATAACGTTATACGTTATATCGTAATGCTACATAACGTTATACGTTATATCGTAATGCTACATAACGTTATACGTTATATCCAAATGCTACATAACGTTATAGGTAACATCGTAATGCTACATAACGTTATACGTTATAGCGTACTGCTACATAACGTTATACGTTATATCGTAATGCTACATAACGTTATACGTTATATCGTAATGCTACATAACGTAATACGTTATATCGTAATGCTACATAACGTTATACGTTATATCGTAATGGTGCATAACGTTATACGTTATAACGTATTACCATATAACGTTATACGTTATATCGTAATGCTACATAACGTTATACTTTATATCGTAATGCTACATAACGTTATACGATATATCGTAATGCTACATAACGTTATACGTTATATCGTAATGCTACATAACGTTATACGTTATATCGTAATGCTACATAACGTTATACGTTATATCTTAATGATACATAACGTTATACGTTATATCGTAATGCTACATAACGTTATACGTTATATCGTAATACTACATAACGTTATACGTTACAACGTATTACCATATAACGTTATACGTTATATCGGAATACTACATAACGTTATACGTTATAACGTAATACTTTATAAGGTTATACGTTATATCGTAATGCTACATAACGTTATACGATATAACGTATTACCATATAACGTTATTCGTTATATCGTAATGCTACATAACGTTATACGTTATAATGTAATGCCACATAACGTTATATGTTATATCGTAATGCTACATTACGTTATACGTTATATCGTAATCCTACATAACGTTATACGTTATATCGTAATACTACATAACGTTATACGTTATAACGTAATACTATATAACGTTATACGTTATATCGTAATGCTACATAACGTTATACGTTATATCGTAATGCTACATAACGTTATACGTTATATCGTAATGCTACATAACGTTATACGTTATAACGTAATGCCACATAACGTTATATGTTATATCGTAATGCTACATTACGTTATACGTTATATCGTAATCCTACATAGCGTTATACGTTATATCGTAATACTACATAACGTTATACGTTATATCGTAATGCTACATAACGTTATACGTTATAACGTATTACCATATAACGTTATACGTTATATCGTAATACTACATAACGTTATACGTTTTATCGTAATCCTACATAACGTTATACGTTATAACGTATTACCATATAACGTTATACGTTATATCGTAATGCTACATAACGTTATTCGTTATAACGCAATGCCACATAACGTTATTCGTTATAACGTATTGCCACATAACGTTATATGTTATATCGTAATGCTACATAACGTTATACGTAATATCGTAATGCTACATAACGTTATACGTTTAATCGTAATGCTACATAACGTTATACGTTATATCGTAATGCTACATAACGTTGTACGTTATAACGTATTACCATATAACGTTATACGTTATATCGTAATGCTACGTAACGTTATACGTTATATCGTAATGCTACATAACGTTATACATTATAACGTATTACCATATAACGTTATACGTTATATCGTAATACTGCATAACGTTATACGTAATAACGTGATACTATATAACGTTATACGTTATATCGTAATGCTACATAACGTTATACGTTATAACATATTACCATATAACGTTATACGTTATATCGTAATGCTACATAACGTTATACGTTATAACATATTACCATATAACGTTATACGTTATATCGTAATGCTACATAACGTTATTCGTTATAACGCAATGCCACATAACGTTATTCGTTATAACGTAATGCCACATAACGTTATATGTTATATCGTAATGCTACGTAACGTTATACGTAATATCGTAATGCTACATAACGTTATACGTTATATCTTAATGCTACATAACGTTATACGTTATATCGTAATGCTACATAACGTTATACGTTATATCGTAATGCTACATAACGTTGTACGTTATATCGTAATGCTACATAACGTTATACGTAACATCGTAATGCTACATAACATTATATGTTATATCGTAATGCTACATTACGTTATACGTTATATCGTAATCCTACATAACGTTATACGTTATATCGTAATACTACATAACGTTATACGTTATATCGTAATGGTGCATAACGTTATACGTTATAACGTATTACCATATAACGTTATACGTTATATCGTAATGCTACATAACGTTATACTTTATATCGTAATGCTACATAACGTTATACGATATATCGTAATGCTACATAACGTTATACGTTATATCGTAATGCTACATAACGTTATACGTTATATCGTAATGCTACATAACGTTATACGTTATATCGTAATGCTACATAACGTTATACGTTATGTCTTAATGCTACATAACGTTATACGTTATATCGTAATGCTACATAACGTTATACGTTATATGGTAATGCTACATAACGATATACGTTATACCGTAATACTATGACGTTGTACGTTGTACCGTTATGCTACATAACGTTATACGTTAAATCGTAATGCTACATAACGTTATACGTTATATCGTAATGCTACATAACGTTATACGTTATATCGTAATGCTACATAACGTTATACGTAATATCGTAATGCTACATAACGTTATACGTTATATCTTAATGCTACATAACGTTATACGTTATAACGTAATACTATATAACGTTATACGTTATATCGTAATGCTACATAACGTTATACTTTATATCGTAGTGCTACATAACGTTATACGTTATATCGTAATGCTACAAAACGTTATACGTTATAACGTAGTACCATATAACGTTGTACGTTATATCGTTATGCTACATAACGTTATACGTTACATCGTAATGCTACATATCATTATACGTTTTATCGTAATGCTACATAACGTTATACGTTATAACGGAATACTACATAACGTTATACGTTATATCGTAATGCTACATAACGTTATACGTTATATCGAAATGCTACATAACGTTATACGTTACATCGTAATGCTAGATAACGTTATACGTAATATCGTAATGTTACATAACGTTATACGTTATATCGTAATGCTACATAACGTTATACGTTATATCGTAATGCTACATAACGTTATACGTTATATCGTAATGCTACATAACGTTATACGTTATGTCTTAATGCTACATAACGTTATACGTTATATCGTAATGCTACATAACGTTATACGTTATATGGTAATGCTACATAACGATATACGTTATACCGTAATACTATGACGTTGTACGTTGTATCGTTATGCTACATAACGTTATACGTTATATCGTAATGCTACATAACGTTATACGTTATATCGTAATGCTACATAACGTTATACGTTATATCGTAATGCTACATAACGTTATACGTAATATCTTAATGCTACATAACGTTATACGTTATATCTTAATGCTACATAACGTTATACGTTATAACGTAATACTATATAACGTTATACGTTATATCGTAATGCTACATAACGTTATACGTTATATCGTAATGCTACATAACGTAATACGTTTTATCGTAATGCTACATAACGTTATACGTTATAACGGAACACTACATAACGTTATACGTTATATCGTAATACTATGACGTTGTACGTTATATCGTAATGCTACATAACGTTATACGTTATATCGTAATGCTACATAACGATATACGTTATAACGTAATACTATGACGTTGTACGTTATTTCGTTATGCTACATAACGTTATACGTTACATCGTAATGCTACATATCGTTATACGTTATATCGTAATGCTACATAACGTTATACGTTATATCTTAATGCTACATAACGTTATACGTTATATCGTAATGCTACGTAACGTTATACGTTATATCGTAATGCTACATAACGTTATACGTTATAACATATTACCATATAACGTTATACGTTATATCGTAATGCTACATAACGTTATTCGTTATAACGTAATGCCACATAACGTTATTCGTTATAACGTAATGCCACATAACGTTATATGTTATATCGTAATGCTACATAACGTTATAAGTAATATCGTAATGCTACATAACGTTATACGTTACATCGTAATGCTACATACCGTTATACGTTTTATCGTAATGCTACATAACGTTATACGTTATATCGTAATGCTACATAACGTTGTACGTTATAACATAATACCATATAACGTTATACGTTATATCGTAATGCTACATAACGTTATTCGTTATAACGCAATGCCACATAACGTTATTCGTTATAACGTAATGCCACATAACGTTATATGTTATATCGTAATGCTACATAACGTTATACGTAATAACGTAATACTATATAACGTTATACGTTATATCGTAATGCTACATAACGTTATACGTTATAACATATTACCATATAACGTTATACGTTATATCGTAATGCTACATAACGTTATACGTTATATCGTAATGCTACATAACGTTATACGTTATTTCTTAATGATACATAACGTTATACGTTATATCGTAATGCTACATAACGTTATACGTTATATCGTAATGCTACATAACGTTATACGTTATATCGTAATGCTACATAACGATATACGTTATACCGTAATACTATGACGTTGTACGTTATATCGTAATGCTACATAACGTTATACGTTATATCGTAATGCTACATATCGTTATACGTTATAACGTAATACTACATAACGTTATACGTTATATCGTAATGCTACATAACGTTATACGTTATATCGTAATGCTACATAACGATATACGTTATAACGTAATACTATGACGTTGTACGTTATATCGTTATGCTACATAACGTTATACGTTACATCGTAATGTTACATAACGTTATACGTTATATCGTAATGCTACATAACGTTATACGTAACATCGTAATGCTACATAACGATATACGTTATAACGTAATACTATGACGTTGTACGTTATATCGTTATGCTACATATCGTTATACGTTACATCGTAATGCTACATAACGTTATACGTTATATCGTAATGCTACATAACGTTATACGTAACTTCGTAATGCTACATAACATTATATGTTATATCGTAATGCTACATTACGTTATACGTTATATCGTAATCCTACATAACGTTATACGTTATATCGTAATACTACATAACGTTATACGTTATATCGTAATGGTACATAACGTTATACGTTATAACGTATTACCATATAACGTTATACGTTATATCGTAATGCTACATAACGTTATACTTTATATCGTAGTGCTACATAACGTTATACGATATATCGTAATGCTACATAACGTTATACGTTATATCGTAATGCTACATAACGTTATACGTTATATCGTATTGCTACATAACGTTATACGTTATATCGTAATGCTACATAACGTTATACGTTATATCGTAATGCTTCATAACGATATACGTTATAACGTAATACTATGACGTTGTACGTTATATCGTTATGCTACATAACGTTATACGTTACATCGTAATGCTACATATCGTTATACGTTTTATCGTAATGCTACATAACGCTATACGATACATCGTAATGCTACATAACGTTATACGTTATAACGTATTACCATATCCCGTTATACGTTATATCGTAATGCTACATATCGTTATACGTTATAACGTAATACTACATAACGTTATACGTTATATCGTAATGCTACATAACGATATACGTTATAACGTAATACTATGACGTTGTACGTTATATCGTTATGCTACATAACGTTATACGTTACATCGTAATGCTACATAACATTATATGTTATATCGTAATGCTACATTACGTTATACGTTATATCGTAATCCTACATAACGTTATACGTTATATCGTAATACTACATAACGTTATGCGTTATATCGTAATGGTACATAACGTTATACGTTATAACGTATTACCATATAACGTTATACGTTACATCGTAATGCTACATAACGTTATACGTTATATCGTAATGCTACATAACGTTATACGTAACATCGTAATGCTACATAACATTATATGTTATATCGTAATGCTACATTACGTTATACGTTATATCGTAATCCTACATAACGTTATACGTTATATCGTAATACTACATAACGTTATACGTTATATCGTAATGGTACATAACGTTATACGTTATAACGTATTACCATATAACGTTATACGTTATATCGTAATGCTACATAACGTTATACTTTATATCGTAGTGCTACATAACGTTATACGATATATCGTAATGCTACATAACGTTATACGTTATATCGTAATGCTACATAACGTTATACGTTATATCGTATTGCTACATAACGTTATACGTTATATCGTAATGCTACATAACGTTATACGTTATATCGTAATGCTTCATAACGATATACGTTATAACGTAATACTATGACGTTGTACGTTATATCGTTATGCTACATAACGTTATACGTTACATCGTAATGCTACATATCGTTATACGTTTTATCGTAATGCTACATAACGCTATACGATACATCGTAATGCTACATAACGTTATACGTTATAACGTATTACCATATCCCGTTATACGTTATATCGTAATGCTACATATCGTTATACGTTATAACGTAATACTACATAACGTTATACGTTATATCGTAATGCTACATAACGATATACGTTATAACGTAATACTATGACGTTGTACGTTATATCGTTATGCTACATAACGTTATACGTTACATCGTAATGCTACATAACATTATATGTTATATCGTAATGCTACATTACGTTATACGTTATATCGTAATCCTACATAACGTTATACGTTATATCGTAATACTACATAACGTTATGCGTTATATCGTAATGGTACATAACGTTATACGTTATAACGTATTACCATATAACGTTATACGTTATATCGTAATGGTACATAACGTTATACGTTATAACGTATTACCACATAACGTTATACGTTATATCGTAATGCTACATAACGTTATACTTTATATCGTAATGCTACATAACGTTATACGATATATCGTAATGCTACATAACGTTATACGTTATATCGTAATGCTACATAACGTTATACGGTATATCGTATTGCTACATAACGTTATACGTTATATCGTAATGCTACATAACGTTATACGTTATATCGTAATGCTACATAACGATATACGTTATAACGTAATACTATGACGTTGTACGTTATTTCGTTATGCTACATAACGTTATACTTTACATCGTAATGCTACATATCGTTATACGTTATATCGTAATGCTACATAAAGTTATACGTTATATCTTAATGCTACATAACGTTATATGTTATATCGTAATGCTACATAACGTTATACGTTATATCTTAATGCTACATAACGTTATACGTTATATCGTAATGCTACGTAACGATATACCTTATAACGTAATACTATGACGTTGTACGTTATATCGTTATGCTACATAACGTTATAAGTAATATCGTAATGCTACATAACGTTATACGTTATATCGTAATCCTACATAACGTTATACGTTATATCGTAATACTACATAACGTTATGCGTTATATCGTAATGGTACATAACGTTATACGTTATAACGTATTACCATATAACGTTATACGTTATATCGTAATGCTACGTAACGTTATACTTTATATCGTAATGCTACATAACATTATATGTTATATCGTAATGCTACATTACGTTATACGTTATATCGTAATCCTACATAACGTTATACGTTATATCGTAATACTACATAACGTTATGCGTTATATCATAATGCTACATAACGTTATACGTTATATCGTAATGCTACATAACGTTATACGTTATATCGTAATGCTACATAACGATATACGTTATAACGTAATACTATGACGTTGTACGTTATATCGTAATGCTACATAACGTTATACGTAACATTGTAATGCTACATAACATTATATGTTATATCGTAATGCTACATTACGTTATACGTTATATCGTAATGCTACGTAACGTTATACTTTATATCGTAATGCTACATAACATTATATGTTATATCTTAATGCTACATAACGTTATACGTAATATCGTAATGCTACATAACGTTATACGTTATATCTTAATGCTACATAACGTTATACGTTATATCATAATGCTACATAACGTTATACGTTATATCGTAATGCTACATAACGATATACGTTATAACGTAATACTATGACGTTGTACGTTATATCGTAATGCCACATAACGTTATACGTAACATTGTAATGCTACATAACATTATATGTTATATCGTAATGCTACATTACGTTATACGTTATATCGTAATCCTACATAACGTTATACGTTATATCGTAATACTACATAACGTTATGCGTTATATCGTAATGGTACATAACGTTATACGTTATAACGTATTACCATATAACGTTATACGTTATATCGTAATGCTACGTAACGTTATACGTTATATCGTAATGCTACATAACGTTATACGTAATATCGTAATCCTACAGAACGTTATACGTTATATCGTACCGCTACATAACGTTATACGTTATATCGTAATGCGACATAACGTTATACGTTATATCGTAATGCTACATAACGTTATACGTTATATCTTAATGCTACATAACGTTATACGTTATAACGTAATACTATATAACGTTATACGTTATATCGTAATGCTACATAACGTTATACGTTATATCGTAATGCTACATAACGTTATACGTAATATCGTAATGCTACATAACGTTATACGTTATATCGTAATGCTACATAACGTTATACGTAACACCGTAATGCTACATAACATTATACATGCTACATTACATCGTTATACGTTATAACGTAATACTATATAACGTTATACGTTACATCGTAATGCTACATAACGTTATACGTTATATCGTAATGCTACATAACGTTATACGTTATAACGTATTACCATATAACGTTATACGTTATATCGCAATGCTACATAACGCTATACGATACATCGTAATGCTACATAACGTTATACGTTATAACGTATTACCATATCCCGTTATACGTTATATCGTAATGCTACATATCGTTATACGTTATAACGTAATACTACATAACGTTATACGTTATATCGTAATGCTACATAACGTTATACGTTATATCGTAATGCTACATAACGTTATACGTTATATCGTAATGCTACATAACGTTATAAGTAATATCGTAATGCTACATAACGTTATACGTTATATCTTAATGCTACATAACGTTATACGTAATATCGTAATGCTACATAACGTTATTCGTTATATCTTAATGCTACATAACGTTATACGTTATATCGTAATGCTGCATAACGTTATACGTAATATCGTAATGCTACATAACGTTATACGTTATATCTTAATGCTACATAACGTTATACGTAATATCGTAATGCTACATAACGTTATACGTTATATCTTAATGCTACATAACGTTATACGTTATATCATAATGCTACATAACGTTATACGTTATATCGTAATGCTACATAACGTTATACGTTATATCGTAATGCTACATAACGATATACGTTATAACGTAATACTATGACGTTGTACGTTATATCGTTATGCTACATTACGTTATACGTTACATCGTAATGCTACATAACGTTATAGGTTATATCGTAATGCTACATAACGTTATACGTAACATCGTAATGCTACATAACATTATATGTTATATCGTAATGCTACATTACGTTATACGTTATATCGTAATGCTACGTAACGTTATACGTTATATCGTAATGCTACATAACGTTATACATTATAACGTATTACCATATAACGTTATACGTTATATCGTAATACTACATAACGTTATACGTAATAACGTGATACTATATAACGTTATACGTTATATCGTAATGCTACATAACGTTATACGTTATAACATATTACCATATAACGTTATACGTTATATCGTAATGCTACATAACGTTATTCGTTATAACGCAATGCCACATAACGTTATTCGTTATAACGTAATGCCACATAACGTTATATGTTATATCGTAATGCTACATAACGTTATACGTAATATCGTAATGCTACATAACGTTATACGTTATATCTTAATGCTACATAACGTTATACGTTATATCGTAATGCTACATAACGTTATACTTTATATCGTAATGCTACATAACGTTATACGTTATATCGTAATGCTACATATCGTTATACGTTATAACGTAATACTACATAACGTTATACGTTATAACGTAATACTACATCATGTTATACGTTATATCGTAATGCTGCATAATGTTATACGTTATATCGTAATGCTACATAACGTTATACGTTATATCGTAATGCTACATAACGATATACGTTATAACGTAATACTATGACGTTGTACGTTATATCGTTATGCTACATAACGTTATACGTTACATCGTAATGCTACATATCGTTATACGTTTTATCGTAATGCTACATAACGTTATACGTTATATCGTAATGCTACATAACGCTATACGTTATAACGTATTACCATATCACGTTATACGTTATATCGTAATGCTACATATCGTTATACGTTATAACGTAATACTACATAGCGTTATACGTTATAACGTAATACTACATAACGTTATACGTTATAACGTAATACTGCATAACGTTATACGTTATATCGTAATGCTACATAACGTTATACGTAATATCGTAATGCTACATAACGTTATACGTTATATCGTAATGCTACATAACGTTATACGGTATATCGTATTGCTACATAACGTTATTCGTTATATCGTAATGCTACATAACGTTATACGTTATATCGTAATGCTACATAACGATATACGTTATAACGTAATACTATGACGTTGTACGTTATTTCGTTATGCTACATAACGTTATACTTTACATCGTAATGCTACATATCGTTATACGTTATATCGTAATGCTACATAAAGTTATAGGTTATATCTTAATGCTACATAACGTTATATGTTATATCGTAATGCTACATAACGTTATACGTTATATCTTAATGCTACATAACGTTATACGTTATATCGTATTGCTACGTAACGATATACCTTATAACGTAATACTATGACGTTGTACGTTATATCGTTATGCTACATAACGTTATAAGTAATATCGTAATGCTACATAACGTTATACGTTATATCGTAATCCTACATAACGTTATACGTTATATCGTAATACTACATAACGTTATGCGTTATATCGTAATGGTACATAACGTTATACGTTATATCGTAATACTACATAACGTTATGCGTTATACCATAATGCTACATAACGTTATACGTTATATCGTAATGCTACATAACGTTATACGTTATATCGTAATGCTACATAACGATATACGTTATAACGTAATACTATGACGTTGTACGTTATATCGTAATGCTACATAACGTTATACGTAACATTGTAATGCTACATAACATTATATGTTATATCGTAATGCTACATTACGTTATACGTTATATCGTAATGCTACGTAACGTTATACTTTATATCGTAATGCTACATAACATTATATGTTATATCTTAATGCTACATAACGTTATACGTAATATCGTAATGCTACATAACGTTATACGTTATATCTTAATGCTACATAACGTTATACGTTATATCATAATGCTACATAACGTTATACGTTATATCGTAATGCTACATAACGATATACGTTATAACGTAATACTATGACGTTGTACGTTATATCGTAATGCTACATAACGTTATACGTAACATTGTAATGCTACATAACACTATATGTTATATCGTAATGCTACATTACGTTATACGTTATATCGTAATCCTACATAACGTTATACGTTATATCGTAATACTACATAACGTTATGCGTTATATCGTAATGGTACATAACGTTATACGTTATAACGTATTACCATATAACGTTATACGTTATATCGTAATGCTACGTAACGTTATACTTTATATCGTAATGCTACATAACGTTATACGATATATCGTAATGCTACATAACGTTATACGTTATATCGTAATGCTATGACGTTGTACGTTATATCGTTATGCTACATAACGTTATACGTTACATCGCAATGCTACATAACGTTATACGTTATATAGTAATGCTACATAACGTTATACGTAACACCGTAATGCTACATAACATTATACATGCTACATTACATCGTTATACGTTATAACGTAATACTATATAACGTTATACGTTACATCGTAATGCTACATAACGTTATACGTTATATCGTAATGCTACATAACGTTATGCGTTATAACGCATTACCATATAACGTTATACGTTATATCGCAATGCTACATAACGCTATACGATACATCGTAATGCTACATAACGTTATACGTTATAACGTATTACCATATCCCGTTATACGTTATATCGTAATGCTACATATCGTTATACGTTATAACGTAATACTACATAACGTTATACGTTATATCGTAATGCTACATAACGTTATACGTTATATCGTAATGCTACATAACGTTATACGTAATATCGTAATGCTACATAACGTTATACGTAATATCGTAATGCTACATAACGTTATACGTTATATCGTAATGCTACATAACGTTATACGTAATATCGTAATGCTACATAACGATATACGTTATATCTTAATGCTACATAACGTTATACGTTATATCATAATGCTACATAACGTTATACGTTATATCGTAATGCTACATAACGTTATACGTTATATCGTAATGCTACATAACGATATACGTTATAACGTAATACTATGACGTTGTACGTTATATCGTTATGCTACATTACGTTATACGTTACATCGTAATGCTACATAACGTTATAGGTTATATCGTAATGCTACATAACGTTATACGTAACATCGTAATGCTACATAACATTATATGTTATATCGTAATGCTACATTACGTTATACGTTATATCGTAATGCTACGTAACGTTATACGTTATATCGTAATGCTACATAACGTTATACATTATAACGTATTACCATATAACGTTATACGTTATATCGTAATACTACATAACGTTATACGTAATAACGTGATACTATATAACGTTATACGTTATATCGTAATGCTACATAACGTTATACGTTATAACATATTACCATATAACGTTATACGTTACATCGTAATGCCACATAACGTTATTCGTTATAACGCAATGCCACATAACGTTATTCGTTATAACGTAATGCCACATAACGTTATATGTTATATCGTAATGCTACATAACGTTATACGTAATATCGTAATGCTACATAACGTTATACGTTATATCTTAATGCTACATAACGTTATACGTTATATCGTAATGCTACATAACGTTATACTTTATATCGTAATGCTACATAACGTTATACGTTATATCGTAATGCTACATATCGTTATACGTTATAACGTAATACTACATAACGTTATACGTTATAACGTAATACTACATCATGTTATACGTTATATCGTAATGCTGCATAATGTTATACGTTATATCGTAATGCTACATAACGTTATACGTTATATCGTAATGCTACATAACGATATACGTTATAACGTAATACTATGACGTTGTACGTTATATCGTTATGCTACATAACGTTATACGTTACATCGTAATGCTACATATCGTTATACGTTTTATCGTAATGCTACATAACGTTATACGTTATATCGTAATGCTACATAACGCTATACGTTATAACGTATTACCATATCACGTTATACGTTATATCGTAATGCTACATATCGTTATACGTTATAACGTAATACTACATAGCGTTATACGTTATAACGTAATACTACATAACGTTATACGTTATAACGTAATACTGCATAACGTTATACGTTATATCGTAATGCTACATAACGTTATACGTAATATCGTAATGCTACATAACGTTATACGTTATATCGTAATGCTACATAACGTTATACGGTATATCGTATTGCTACATAACGTTATTCGTTATATCGTAATGCTACATAACGTTATACGTTATATCGTAATGCTACATAACGATATACGTTATAACGTAATACTATGACGTTGTACGTTATTTCGTTATGCTACATAACGTTATACTTTACATCGTAATGCTACATATCGTTATACGTTATATCGTAATGCTACATAAAGTTATAGGTTATATCTTAATGCTACATAACGTTATATGTTATATCGTAATGCTACATAACGTTATACGTTATATCTTAATGCTACATAACGTTATACGTTATATCGTATTGCTACGTAACGATATACCTTATAACGTAATACTATGACGTTGTACGTTATATCGTTATGCTACATAACGTTATAAGTAATATCGTAATGCTACATAACGTTATACGTTATATCGTAATCCTACATAACGTTATACGTTATATCGTAATACTACATAACGTTATGCGATATATCGTAATGGTACATAACGTTATACGTTATATCGTAATACTACATAACGTTATGCGTTATATCATAATGCTACATAACGTTATACGTTATATCGTAATGCTACATAACGTTATACGTTATATCGTAATGCTACATAACGATATACGTTATAACGTAATACTATGACGTTGTACGTTATATCGTAATGCTACATAACGTTATACGTAACATTGTAATGCTACATAACATTATATGTTATATCGTAATGCTACATTACGTTAATCTGATAGAGTGTGTGCTACGTAACGTTATACTTTATATCGTAATGCTACATAACATTATATGTTATATCTTAATGCTACATAACGTTATACGTAATATCGTAATGCTACATAACGTTATACGTTATATCTTAATGCTACATAACGTTATACGTTATATCATAATGCTACATAACGTTATACGTTATATCGTAATGCTACATAACGATATACGTTATAACGTAATACTATGACGTTGTACGTTATATCGTAATGCTACATAACGTTATACGTAACATTGTAATGCTACATAACACTATATGTTATATCGTAATGCTACATTACGTTATACGTTATATCGTAATCCTACATAACGTTATACGTTATATCGTAATACTACATAACGTTATGCGTTATATCGTAATGGTACATAACGTTATACGTTATAACGTATTACCATATAACGTTATACGTTATATCGTAATGCTACGTAACGTTATACTTTATATCGTAATGCTACAAAACGTTATACGATATATCGTAATGCTACATAACGTTATACGTTATATCGTAATGCTATGACGTTGTACGTTATATCGTTATGCTACATAACGTTATACGTTACATCGCAATGCTACATAACGTTATACGTTATATAGTAATGCTACATAACGTTATACGTAACACCGTAATGCTACATAACATTATACATGCTACATTACATCGTTATACGTTATAACGTAATACTATATAACGTTATACGTTACATCGTAATGCTACATAACGTTATACGTTATATCGTAATGCTACATAACGTTATACGTTATAACGCATTACCATATAACGTTATACGTTATATCGCAATGCTACATAACGCTATACGATACATCGTAATGCTACATAACGTTATACGTTATAACGTATTACCATATCCCGTTATACGTTATATCGTAATGCTACATATCGTTATACGTTATAACGTAATACTACATAACGTTATACGTTATATCGTAATGCTACATAACGTTATACGTTATATCGTAATGCTACATAACGTTATACGTTATATCGTAATGCTACATAACGTTATACGTAATATCGTAATGCTACATAACGTTATACGTAATATCGTAATGCTACATAACGTTATACGTTATATCGTAATGCTACATAACGTTATACGTAATATCGTAATGCTACATAACGATATACGTTATATCTTAATGCTACATAACGTTATACGTTATATCATAATGCTACATAACGTTATACGTTATATCGTAATGCTACATAACGTTATACGTTATATCGTAATGCTACATAACGATATACGTTATAACGTAATACTATGACGTTGTACGTTATATCGTTATGCTACATTACGTTATACGTTACATCGTAATGCTACATAACGTTATAGGTTATATCGTAATGCTACATAACGTTATACGTAACATCGTAATGCTACATAACATTATATGTTATATCGTAATGCTACATTACGTTATACGTTATATCGTAATGCTACGTAACGTTATACGTTATATCGTAATGCTACATAACGTTATACATTATAACGTATTACCATATAACGTTATACGTTATATCGTAATACTACATAACGTTATACGTAATAACGTGATACTATATAACGTTATACGTTATATCGTAATGCTACATAACGTTATACGTTATAACATATTACCATATAACGTTATACGTTACATCGTAATGCCACATAACGTTATTCGTTATAACGCAATGCCACATAACGTTATTCGTTATAACGTAATGCCACATAACGTTATATGTTATATCGTAATGCTACATAACGTTATACGTAATATCGTAATGCTACATAACGTTATACGTTATATCTTAATGCTACATAACGTTATACGTTATATCGTAATGCTACATAACGTTATACTTTATATCGTAATGCTACATAACGTTATACGTTATATCGTAATGCTACATATCGTTATACGTTATAACGTAATACTACATAACGTTATACGTTATAACGTAATACTACATCATGTTATACGTTATATCGTAATGCTGCATAATGTTATACGTTATATCGTAATGCTACATAACGTTATACGTTATATCGTAATGCTACATAACGATATACGTTATAACGTAATACTATGACGTTGTACGTTATATCGTTATGCTACATAACGTTATACGTTACATCGTAATGCTACATATCGTTATACGTTTTATCGTAATGCTACATAACGTTATACGTTATATCGTAATGCTACATAACGCTATACGTTATAACGTATTACCATATCACGTTATACGTTATATCGTAATGCTACATATCGTTATACGTTATAACGTAATACTACATAGCGTTATACGTTATAACGTAATACTACATAACGTTATACGTTATAACGTAATACTGCATAACGTTATACGTTATATCGTAATGCTACATAACGTTATACGTAATATCGTAATGCTACATAACGTTATACGTTATATCTTAATGCTACATAACGTTATACGTAATATCGTAATGCTACATAACGTTATTCGTTATATCTTAATGCTACATAACGTTATACGTTATATCGTAATGCTACATAACGTTATACGTAATATCGTAATGCTACATAACGTTATACGTTATATCTTAATGCTACATAACGTTATACGTAATATCGTAATGCTACATAACGTTATACGTTATATCTTAATGCTACATAACGTTATACGTTATATCGTAATGCTACATAACGTTATACGTTATATCGTAATGCTACATAACGATATACGTTATAACGTAATACTATGACGTTGTACGTTATATCGTTATGCTACATTACGTTATACGTTACATCGTAATGCTACATAACGTTATAGGTTATATCGTAATGCTACATAACGTTATACGTAATATCGTAATGCTACATAACATTATATGTTATATCGTAATGCTACATTACGTTATACGTTATATCGTAATCCTACATAACGTTATACGTTATATCGTAATACTACATAACGTTACACGTTATATCGTAATGGTACATAACGTTATACGTTATAACGTATTACCATATAACGTTATACGTTATATCGTAATGCTACATAACGTTATACTTTATATCGTAATGCTACATAACGTTATAGGATATATTGTAATGCTACATAACGTTATACGTTATATCGTAATGCTACATAACATTATACGTTATATCGTATTGCTACATAACGTTATACGTTATATCGTTATGCTACATAACGTCATACGTTATATCGTAATGCTACATAACGATATACGTTATAACGTAATACTATGACGTTGTACGTTATATCGTTATGCTACGTAACGTTATACGTTACATCGTAATGCTACATATCGTTATACGTTTTATCGTAATGCTACATAACGCTATACGATACATCGTAATGCTACATAACGTTATACGTTATAACGTATTACCATATCCCGTTATACGTTATATCGTAATGCTACATATCGTTATACGTTATAACGTAATACTACATAACGTTATACGTTATATCGTAATGCTACATAACGTTATACGTTATATCGTAATGCTACATAACGATATACGTTATAACGTAATACTATGACGTTGTACGTTATATCGTTATGCTACATAACGTTATACGTTACATCGTAATGCTACATAACGTTATACGTTATATCGTAATGCTACATAACGTTATACGTAACATCGTAATGCTACATAACGATATACGTTATAACGTAATACTATGACGTTGTACGTTATATCGTTATGCTACATATCGTTATACGTTACATCGTAATGCTACATAACGTTATACGTTATATCGTAATGCTACATAACGTTATACGTAACATCGTAATGCTACATAACATTATATGTTATATCGTAATGCTACATTACGTTATACGTTATATCGTAATCCTACATAACGTTATACGTTATATCGTAATACTACATAACGTTATACGTTATATCGTAATGGTACATAACGTTATACGTTATAACGTATTACCATATAACGTTATACGTTATATCGTAATGCTACATAACGTTATACTTTATATCGTAGTGCTACATAACGTTATACGATATATCGTAATGCTACATAACGTTATACGTTATATCGTAGTGCTACATAACGTTATACGATATATCGTAATGCTACATAACGTTATACGTTATATCGTAATGCTACATAACGTTATACGTTATATCGTATTGCTACATAACGTTATACGTTATATCGTAGTGCTACATCACGATATACGTTATATCGTAATGCTACATAACGATATACGTTATAACGTAATACTATGACGTTGTACGTTATATCGTTATGCTACATAACGTTATACGTTACATCGTAATGCTACATATCGTTATACGTTTTATCGTAATGCTACATAACGCTATACGATACATCGTAATGCTACATAACGTTATACGTTATAACGTATTACCATATCCCGTTATACGTTATATCGTAATGCTACATATCGTTATACGTTATAACGTAATACTACATAACGTTATACGTTATATCGTAATGCTACATAACGATATACGTTATAACGTAATACTATGACGTTGTACGTTATATCGTTATGCTACATAACGTTATACGTTACATCGTAATGCTACATAACATTATATGTTATATCGTAATGCTACATTACGTTATACGTTATATCGTAATCCTACATAACGTTATACGTTATATCGTAATACTACATAACGTTATGCGTTATATCGTAATGGTACATAACGTTATACGTTATAACGTATTACCATATAACGTTATACGTTATAT
Source organism: Bombus lapidarius (assembly GCA_936014575.1). NCBI lineage: Eukaryota > Metazoa > Arthropoda > Insecta > Hymenoptera > Apidae > Bombus > Bombus lapidarius. Next base: position 30,877 of record CAKXZU010000485.1, on the reverse strand, counting down.
CGTAATGGTACATAACGTTATACGTTATAACGTATTACCACATAACGTTATACGTTATATCGTAATGCTACATAACGTTATACTTTATATCGTAATGCTACATAACGTTATACGATATATCATAATGCTACATAACGTTATATGTTATATCGTAATGCTACATAACGTTATACGTTATATCTTAATGCTACATAACGTTATACGTTATATCGTAATGCTACGTAACGATATACCTTATAACGTAATACTATGACGTTGTACGTTATATCGTTATGCTACATAACGTTATAAGTAATATCGTAATGCTACATAACGTTATACGTTATATCTTAATGCTACATAACGTTATACGTTATATCGTAATGCTACATAACGTTATACGTTATATCTTAATGCTACATAACGTTATATGTTATATCGTAATGCTACATAACGTTATACGTTATATCTTAATGCTACATAACGTTATACGTTATATCGTAATGCTACGTAACGATATACCTTATAACGTAATACTATGACGTTGTACGTTATATCGTTATGCTACATAACGTTATAAGTAATATCGTAATGCTACATAACGTTATACGTTATATCTTAATGCTACATAACGTTATACGTTATATCGTAATGCTACATAACGTTATACGTTATATCGTAATGCTACATAACGTTATACGTTATATCGTAATGCTACATAACGTTATACGTTATATCGTAATGCTACATAACGATATACGTTATAACGTAATACTATGACGTTGTACGTTATATCGTAATGCTACATAACGTTATACGTAACATTGTAATGCCACATAACATTATATGTTATATCGTAATGCTACATTACGTTATACGTTATATCGTAGTGCTACATATCGTTATACGTTATAACGTAATACTACATAACGTTATACGTTATAACGTAATACTACATCATGTTATACGTTATATCGTAATGCTACATAATGTTATACGTTATATCGTAATGCTACATAACGTTATACGTTATATCGTAATGCTACATAACGTTATACGTTATATCGTAATGCTACATAACGATATACGTTATAACGTAATACTATGACGTTGTACGTTATATCGTAATGCTACATAACGTTATACGTTACATCGTAATGCTACATATCGTTATACGTTTTATCGTAATGCTACATAACGTTATACGTTATATCGTAATGCTACATAACGCTATACGTTATAACGTATTACCATATCACGTTATACGTTATATCGTAATGCTACATATCGTTATACGTTATAACGTAATACTACATAGCGTTATACGTTATAACGTAATACTACATAACGTTATACGTTATAACGTAATACTGCATAACGTTATACGTTATATCGTAATGCTACATAACGTTATACGTAATATCGTAATGCTACATAACGTTATACGTTATATCTTAATGCTACATAACGTTATACGTAATATCGTAATGCTACATAACGTTATTCGTTATATCTTAATGCTACATAACGTTATACGTTATATCGTAATGCTACATAACGTTATACGTTATATCTTAATGCTACATAACGTTATACGTAATATCGTAATGCTACATAACGTTATACGTTATATCTTAATGCTACATAACGTTATACGTTATATCATAATGCTACATAACGTTATACGTTATATCGTAATGCTACATAACGTTATACGTTATATCGTAATGCTACATAATGATATACGTCATAACGTAATACTATGACGTTGTACGTTATATCGTTATGCTACATTACGTTATACGTTACATCGTAATGCTACATAACGTTATAGGTTATATCGTAATGCTACATAACGTTATACGTAACATCGTAATGCTACATAACATTATATGTTATATCGTAATGCTACATTACGTTATACGTTATATCGTAATCCTACATAACGTTATACGTTATATCTTAATGCTACATAACGTTATACGTAATATCGTAATGCTACATAACGTTATACGTTATATCTTAATGCTACATAACGTTATACGTTATATCATAATGCTACATAACGTTATACGTTATATCGTAATGCTACATAACGTTATACGTTATATCGTAATGCTACATAATGATATACGTCATAACGTAATACTATGACGTTGTACGTTATATCGTTATGCTACATTACGTTATACGTTACATCGTAATGCTACATAACGTTATAGGTTATATCGTAATGCTACATAACGTTATACGTAACATCGTAATGCTACATAACATTATATGTTATATCGTAATGCTACATTACGTTATACGTTATATCGTAATCCTACATAACGTTATACGTTATAACGTATTACCATATAACGTTATACGTTATATCGTAATGCTACATAACGTTATACTTTATATCGTAATGCTACATAACGTTATAGGATATATTGTAATGCTACATAACGTTATACGTTATATCGTAATGCTACATAACATTATACGTTATATCGTATTGCTACATAACGTTATACGTTATATCGTAATGCTACATAACGTTATACGTTATATCGTAATGCTACATAACGATATACGTTATAACGTAATACTATGACGTTGTACGTTATATCGTTATGCTACGTAACGTTATACGTTACATCGTAATGCTACATATCGTTATACGTTTTATCGTAATGCTACATAACGCTATACGATACACCGTAATGCTACATAACGTTATACGTTATAACGTATTACCATATCCCGTTATACGTTATATCGTAATGCTACATATCGTTATACGTTATAACGTAATACTACATAACGTTATACGTTATATCGTAATGCTACATAACGTTATACGTTATATCGTAATGCTACATAACGATATACGTTATAACGTAATACTATGACGTTGTACGTTATATCGTTATGCTACATAACGTTATACGTTACATCGTAATGTTACATAACGTTATACGTTATATCGTAATGCTACATAACGTTATACGTAACATCGTAATGCTACATAACGATATACGTTATAACGTAATACTATGACGTTGTACGTTATATCGTTATGCTACATATCGTTATACGTTACATCGTAATGCTACATAACGTTATACGTTATATCGTAATGCTACATAACGTTATACGTAACATCGTAATGCTACATAACATTATATGTTATATCGTAATGCTACATTACGTTATACGTTATATCGTAATCCTACATAACGTTATACGTTATATCGTAATACTACATAACGTTATACGTTATATCGTAATGGTACATAACGTTATACGTTATAACGTATTACCATATAACGTTATACGTTATATCGTAATGCTACATAACGTTATACTTTATATCGTAGTGCTACATAACGTTATACGATATATCGTAATGCTACATAACGTTATACGTTATATCGTAATGCTACATAACGTTATACGTTATATCGTATTGCTACATAACGTTATACGTTATATCGTAATGCTACATAACGTTATACGTTATATCGTAATGCTACATAACGATATACGTTATAACGTAATACTATGACGTTGTACGTTATATCGTTATGCTACATAACGTTATACGTTACATCGTAATGCTACATATCGTTATACGTTTTATCGTAATGCTACATAACGCTATACGATACATCGTAATGCTACATAACGTTATACGTTATAACGTATTACCATATCCCGTTATACGTTATATCGTAATGCAACATATCGTTATACGTTATAACGTAATACTACATAACGTTATACGTTATATCGTAATGCTACATAACGATATACGTTATAACGTAATACTATGACGTTGTACGTTATATCGTTATGCTACATAACGTTATACGTTACATCGTAATGCTACATAACATTATATGTTATATCGTAATGCTACATTACGTTATACGTTATATCGTAATCCTACATAACGTTATACGTTATATCGTAATACTACATAACGTTATGCGTTATATCGTAATGGTACATAACGTTATACGTTATAACGTATTACCATATAACGTTATACGTTATATCGTAATGGTACATAACGTTATACGTTATAACGTATTACCACATAACGTTATACGTTATATCGTAATGCTACATAACGTTATACTTTATATCGTAATGCTACATAACGTTATACGATATATCGAAATGCTACATAACGTTATACGTTATATCGTAATGCTACATAATGTTATACGGTATATCGTATTGCTACATAACGTTATACGTTATATCGTAATGCTACATAACGTTATACGTTATATCGTAATGCTACATAACGATATACGTTATAACGTAATACTATGACGTTGTACGTTATTTCGTTATGCTACATAACGTTATACTTTACATCGTAATGCTACATATCGTTATACGTTATATCGTAATGCTACATAAAGTTATACGTTATATCTTAATGCTACATAACGTTATATGTTATATCGTAATGCTACATATCGTTATACGTTATAACGTAATACTACATAACGTTATACGTTATAACGTAATACTACATCATGTTATACGTTATATCGTAATGCTACATAACGTTATACGTTATATCGTAATGCTACATAACGATATACGTTATAACGTAATACTATGACGTTGTACGTTATATCGTAATGCTACATAACGTTATACGTAACATTGTAATGCCACATAACATTATATGTTATATCGTAATGCTACATTACGTTATACGTTATATCGTAATGCTACATATCGTTATACGTTATAACGTAATACTACATAACGTTATACGTTATAACGTAATACTACATCATGTTATACGTTATATCGTAATGCTACATAATGTTATACGTTATATCGTAATGCTACATAACGTTATACGTTATATCGTAATGCTACATAACGTTATACGTTATATCGTAATGCTACATAACGATATACGTTATAACGTAATACTATGACGTTGTACGTTATATCGTAATGCTACATAACGTTATACGTTACATCGTAATGCTACATATCGTTATACGTTTTATCGTAATGCTACATAACGTTATACGTTATATCGTAATGCTACATAACGCTATACGTTATAACGTATTACCATATCACGTTATACGTTATATCGTAATGCTACATATCGTTATACGTTATAACGTAATACTACATAGCGTTATACGTTATAACGTAATACTACATAACGTTATACGTTATAACGTAATACTGCATAACGTTATACGTTATATCGTAATGCTACATAACGTTATACGTAATATCGTAATGCTACATAACGTTATACGTTATATCTTAATGCTACATAACGTTATACGTAATATCGTAATGCTACATAACGTTATTCGTTATATCTTAATGCTACATAACGTTATACGTTATATCGTAATGCTACATAACGTTATACGTTATATCTTAATGCTACATAACGTTATACGTAATATCGTAATGCTACATAACGTTATACGTTATATCTTAATGCTACATAACGTTATACGTTATATCATAATGCTACATAACGTTATACGTTATATCGTAATGCTACATAACGTTATACGTTATATCGTAATGCTACATAATGATATACGTCATAACGTAATACTATGACGTTGTACGTTATATCGTTATGCTACATTACGTTATACGTTACATCGTAATGCTACATAACGTTATAGGTTATATCGTAATGCTACATAACGTTATACGTAACATCGTAATGCTACATAACATTATATGTTATATCGTAATGCTACATTACGTTATACGTTATATCGTAATCCTACATAACGTTATACGTTATATCTTAATGCTACATAACGTTATACGTAATATCGTAATGCTACATAACGTTATACGTTATATCTTAATGCTACATAACGTTATACGTTATATCATAATGCTACATAACGTTATACGTTATATCGTAATGCTACATAACGTTATACGTTATATCGTAATGCTACATAATGATATACGTCATAACGTAATACTATGACGTTGTACGTTATATCGTTATGCTACATTACGTTATACGTTACATCGTAATGCTACATAACGTTATAGGTTATATCGTAATGCTACATAACGTTATACGTAACATCGTAATGCTACATAACATTATATGTTATATCGTAATGCTACATTACGTTATACGTTATATCGTAATCCTACATAACGTTATACGTTATAACGTATTACCATATAACGTTATACGTTATATCGTAATGCTACATAACGTTATACTTTATATCGTAATGCTACATAACGTTATAGGATATATTGTAATGCTACATAACGTTATACGTTATATCGTAATGCTACATAACATTATACGTTATATCGTATTGCTACATAACGTTATACGTTATATCGTAATGCTACATAACGTTATACGTTATATCGTAATGCTACATAACGATATACGTTATAACGTAATACTATGACGTTGTACGTTATATCGTTATGCTACGTAACGTTATACGTTACATCGTAATGCTACATATCGTTATACGTTTTATCGTAATGCTACATAACGCTATACGATACACCGTAATGCTACATAACGTTATACGTTATAACGTATTACCATATCCCGTTATACGTTATATCGTAATGCTACATATCGTTATACGTTATAACGTAATACTACATAACGTTATACGTTATATCGTAATGCTACATAACGTTATACGTTATATCGTAATGCTACATAACGATATACGTTATAACGTAATACTATGACGTTGTACGTTATATCGTTATGCTACATAACGTTATACGTTACATCGTAATGTTACATAACGTTATACGTTATATCGTAATGCTACATAACGTTATACGTAACATCGTAATGCTACATAACGATATACGTTATAACGTAATACTATGACGTTGTACGTTATATCGTTATGCTACATATCGTTATACGTTACATCGTAATGCTACATAACGTTATACGTTATATCGTAATGCTACATAACGTTATACGTAACATCGTAATGCTACATAACATTATATGTTATATCGTAATGCTACATTACGTTATACGTTATATCGTAATCCTACATAACGTTATACGTTATATCGTAATACTACATAACGTTATACGTTATATCGTAATGGTACATAACGTTATACGTTATAACGTATTACCATATAACGTTATACGTTATATCGTAATGCTACATAACGTTATACTTTATATCGTAGTGCTACATAACGTTATACGATATATCGTAATGCTACATAACGTTATACGTTATATCGTAATGCTACATAACGTTATACGTTATATCGTATTGCTACATAACGTTATACGTTATATCGTAATGCTACATAACGTTATACGTTATATCGTAATGCTACATAACGATATACGTTATAACGTAATACTATGACGTTGTACGTTATATCGTTATGCTACATAACGTTATACGTTACATCGTAATGCTACATATCGTTATACGTTTTATCGTAATGCTACATAACGCTATACGATACATCGTAATGCTACATAACGTTATACGTTATAACGTATTACCATATCCCGTTATACGTTATATCGTAATGCAACATATCGTTATACGTTATAACGTAATACTACATAACGTTATACGTTATATCGTAATGCTACATAACGATATACGTTATAACGTAATACTATGACGTTGTACGTTATATCGTTATGCTACATAACGTTATACGTTACATCGTAATGCTACATAACATTATATGTTATATCGTAATGCTACATTACGTTATACGTTATATCGTAATCCTACATAACGTTATACGTTATATCGTAATACTACATAACGTTATGCGTTATATCGTAATGGTACATAACGTTATACGTTATAACGTATTACCATATAACGTTATACGTTATATCGTAATGGTACATAACGTTATACGTTATAACGTATTACCACATAACGTTATACGTTATATCGTAATGCTACATAACGTTATACTTTATATCGTAATGCTACATAACGTTATACGATATATCGAAATGCTACATAACGTTATACGTTATATCGTAATGCTACATAATGTTATACGGTATATCGTATTGCTACATAACGTTATACGTTATATCGTAATGCTACATAACGTTATACGTTATATCGTAATGCTACATAACGATATACGTTATAACGTAATACTATGACGTTGTACGTTATTTCGTTATGCTACATAACGTTATACTTTACATCGTAATGCTACATATCGTTATACGTTATATCGTAATGCTACATAAAGTTATACGTTATATCTTAATGCTACATAACGTTATATGTTATATCGTAATGCTACATAACGTTATACGTTATATCTTAATGCTACATAACGTTATACGTTATATCGTAATGCTACGTAACGATATACCTTATAACGTAATACTATGACGTTGTACGTTATATCGTTATGCTACATAACGTTATAAGTAATATCGTAATGCTACATAACGTTATACGTTATATCGTAATACTACATAACGTTATGCGTTATATCATAATGCTACATAACGTTATACGTTATATCGTAATGCTACATAACGTTATACGTTATATCGTAATGCTACATAACGATATACGTTATAACGTAATACTATGACGTTGTACGTTATATCGTAATGCTACATAACGTTATACGTAACATTGTAATGCTACATAACATTATATGTTATATCGTAATGCTACATTACGTTATATGTTATATCGTAATGCTACGTAACGTTATACTTTATATCGTAATGCTACATAACATTATATGTTATATCTTAATGCTACATAACGTTATACGTAACATTGTAATGCTACATAACATTATATGTTATATCGTAATGCTACATTACGTTATACGTTATATCGTAATCCTACATAACGTTATACGTTATATCGTAATACTACATAACGTTATGCGTTATATCGTAATGGTACATAATGTTATACGTTATAACGTATTACCATATAACGTTATACGTTATATCGTAATGCTACGTAACGTTATACTTTATATCGTAATGCTACATAACGTTATACGATATATCGTAATGCTACATAACGTTATACGTTATATCGTAATGCTATGACGTTGTACGTTATATCGTTATGCTACATAACGTTATACGTTACATCGCAATGCTACATAACGTTATACGTTATATCGTAATGCTACATAACGTTATACGTAACACCGTAATGCTACATAACATTATACATGCTACATTACATCGTTATACGTTATAACGTAATACTATATAACGTTATACGTTACATCGTAATGCTACATAACGTTATACGTTATATCGTAATGCTACATAACGTTATACGTTATAACGTATTACCATATAACGTTATACGTTATATCGCAATGCTACATAACGCTATACGATACATCGTAATGCTACATAACGTTATACGTTATAACGTATTACCATATCCCGTTATACGTTATATCGTAATGCTACATATCGTTATACGTTATAACGTAATACTACATAACGTTATACGTTATATCGTAATGCTACATAACGTTATACGTTATATCGTAATGCTACATAACGTTATACGTTATATCGTAATGCTACATAACGTTATACGTAATATCGTAATGCTACATAACGTTATACGTTATATCTTAATGCTACATAACGTTATACGTAATATCGTAATGCTACATAACGTTATTCGTTATATCTTAATGCTACATAACGTTATACGTTATATCGTAATGCTACATAACGTTATACGCTATATCGTAATGCTACATAACGTTATACGTTATATCGTAATGCTACATAACGTTATACGTAATATCGTAATGCTACATAACGTTATACGTTATATCTTAATGCTACATAACGTTATACGTAATATCGTAATGCTACATAACGTTATTCGTTATATCTTAATGCTACATAACGTTATACGTTATATCGTAATGCTACATAACGTTATACGTAATATCGTAATGCTACATAACGTTATACGTTATATCTTAATGCTACATAACGTTATACGTAATATCGTAATGCTACATAACGTTATACGTTATATCTTAATGCTACATAACGTTATACGTTATATCATAATGCTACATAACGTTATACGTTATATCGTAATGCTACATAACGTTATACGTTATATCGTAATGCTACATAACGATATACGTTATAACGTAATACTATGACGTTGTACGTTATATCGTTATGCTACATTACGTTATACGCTACATCGTAATGCTACATAACGTTATAGGTTATATCGTAATGCTACATAACGTTATACGTAATATCGTAATGCTACATAACGATATACGTTATAACGTAATACTATGACGTTGTACGTTATATCGTTATGCTACATTACGTTATACGTTACATCGTAATGCTACATAACGTTATAGGTTATATCGTAATGCTACATAACGTTATACGTAACATCGTAATGCTACATAACATTATATGTTATATCGTAATGCTACATTACGTTATACGTTTTATCGTAATCCTACATAACGTTATACGTTATGTCGTAATACTACATAACGTTATACGTTATATCGTAATGGTGCATAACGTTATACGTTATAACGTATTACCATATAACGTTATACGTTTTATCGTAATGCTACATAACGATATACGTTATAACGTAATACTATGACGTTGTACGTTATATCGTTATGCTACATAACGTTATACGTTACATCGTAATGCTACATATCGTTATACGTTTTATGGTAATGCTACATAACGCTATACGATACATCGTAATGCTACATAACGTTACACGTTATAACGTATTACCATATCCCGTTATACGTTATATCGTAATGCTACATATCGTTATACGTTATAACGTAATACTACATAACGTTATACGTTATATCGTAATGCTACATAACGATATACGTTATAACGTAATACTATGACGTTGTACGTTATATCGTTATGCTACATAACGTTATACGTTACATCGTAATGCCACATAACGTTATACGTTATATCGTAATGCTACATAACGTTATACGTAACATCGTAATGCTACATAACATTATATGTTATATCGTAATGCTACATTACGTTATACGTTATATCGTAATCCTACATAACGTTATACGTTATATCGTAATACTACATAACGTTATGCGTTATATCGTAATGGTACATAACGTTATACGTTATAACGTATTACCATATAACGTTATACGTTATATCGTAATGCTACATAACGTTATACTTTATATCGTAATGCTACATAACGTTATACGATATATCGTAATGCTACATAACGTTATACGTTATATCGTAATGCTACATAACGTTATACGTTATATCGTATTGCTACATAACGTTATACGTTATATCGTAATGCTACATAACGTTATACGTTACATCGTAATGCTACATAACGATATACGTTATAACGTAATACTATGACGTTGTACGTTATTTCGTTATGCTACATAACGTTATACGTTACATCGTAATGCTACATATCGTTATACGTTATATCGTAATGCTACATAACGTTATTCGTTATAACGTAATGCCACATAGCGTTATTCGTTATAACGTAATGCCACATAACGTTATATGTTATATCGTAATGCTACATAACGTTATAAGTAATATTGTAATGCTACATAACGTTATACGTTATATCTTAATGCTACATAACGTTATACGTTATATCGTAATGCTACATAACGTTATACGTTATATCGTAATGCTACATAACGTTATACGTTATATCGTAATGCTACGTAACGATATACGTTATAACGTAATACTATGACGTTGTACGTTATATCGTTATGCTACATAACGTTATACGTTACATCGTAATGCTACATAACGTTATACGTTATATCGTAATGCTACATAACGTTATACGTAACATCGTAATGCTACATAACATTATATGTTATATCGTAATGCTACATTACGTTATACGTTATATCGTAATGCTACATGACGTTATACGTTATATCGTATTGCTACATAACGTTGTACGTTATATCGTAATGCTACATAACGTTATACGTTATATCGTAATGCTACATAACGATATACGTTATAACGTAATACTATGACGTTGTACGTTATATCGTTATGCTACATAACGTTATACGTTACATCGTAATGCTACATATCGATATACGTTTTATCGTAATGCTACATAACGCTATACGATACATCGTAATGCTACATAACGTTATACGTTATAACGTATTACCATATCCCGTTATACGTTATATCGTAATGCTACATATCGTTATACGTTATAACGTAATACTACATAACATTATACGTTATAACGTAATACTACATAATGTTATACGTTATATCGTAATGCTACATAACGTTATACGTTATATCGTAATGCTACATAACGTTATACGTTATATCGTAATGCTACATAACGTTATACGTAATATCGTAATGCTACATAACGTTATACGTTATATCTTAATGCTACATAACGTTATACGTAATATCGTAATGCTACATAACGTTATACGTTATATCTTAATGCTACATAACGTTATACGTTATATCGTAATGCTATATAACGTTATACGTTATATCGTAATGCTACATAACGTTATACGTTACATCGTAATGCTACCTAACGATATACGTTATAACGTAATACTATGACGTTGTACGTTATATCGTTATGCTACATAACGTTATACGTTACATCGTAATGCTACATAACGTTATTCGTTATATCGTATTGCTACATAACGTTATACGTAACATCGTAATGCTACATAACGTTATACGTTATATCGTAATGCTACATATCGTTATACGTTATAACGTAATACTACATAACATTATACGTTATAACGTAATACTACATAATGTTATACGTTATATCGTAATGCTACATAACGTTATACGTTATATCGTAATGCTACATAACGTTATACGTTATATCGTAATGCTACATAACGTTATACGTAATATCGTAATGCTACATAACGTTATACGTTATATCTTAATGCTACATAACGTTATACGTAATATCGTAATGCTACATAACGTTATACGTTATATCTTAATGCTACATAACGTTATACGTTATATCGTAATGCTACATAACGTTATACGTTAAATCGTAATGCTACATAACGTTATACGTTACATCGTAATGCTACATAACGATATACGTTATAACGTAATACTATGACGTTGTACGTTATATCGTTATGCTACATAACGTTATACGTTACATCGTAAGGCTACATAACGTTATACGGTATATCGTAATGCTATATAACGTTATACGTAACATCGTAATGCTACATAACGTTATACGTTATATCGTAATGCTACATAACGTTATACGTTATAACGTATTACCATATAACGTTATACGTTATATCGTAATACTACATAACGTTATACGTTATAACGTAATACTACATAACGTTATACGTTATAACGTAATACTACATAACGTTATACGTTATAACGTAATACTATATAACGTTATACGTTATAACGTAATACTATATAACGTTATACGTTATATCGTAATGCAACATAACGTTTTACGTTATATCGTAATGCTACATAACATTATATGTTATATCGTAATGCTACATTACGTTATACGTTATATCGTAATGCTATATAACGTTATACGTAATATCGTAATGCTACATAACGTTATACGTTATATCGTAATGCTACATAACGTTATACGATATATCGTAATGCTACATAACGTTATACGTTATATCGTAATGCTATGACGTTGTACGTTATATCGTTATGCTACATAACGTTCTACGTTACATCGCAATGCTACATAACGTTATACGTTATATCGTAATGCTACATAACGATATACGTTATAACGTAATACTATGACGTTGTACGTTATATCGTTATGCTACATTACGTTATACGTTACATCGTAATGCTACATAACGTTATAGGTTATATCGTAATGCTACATAACGTTATACGTAACATCGTAATGCTACATAACATTATATGTTATATCGTAATGCTACATTACGTTATACGTTATATCGTAATGCTACGTAACGTTATACGTTATATCGTAATGCTACATAACGTTATACATTATAACGTATTACCATATAACGTTATACGTTACATCGTAATGCTACATAACGATATACGTTATAACGTAATACTATGACGTTGTACGTTATATCGTTATGCTACATAACGTTATACGTTACATCGTAAGGCTACATAACGTTATACGGTATATCATAATGCTATATAACGTTATACGTAACATCGTAATGCTACATAACGTTATACGTTATATCGTAATGCTACATAACGTTATACGTTATAACGTATTACCATATAACGTTATACGTTATATCGTAATACTACATAACGTTATACGTTATAACGTAATACTACATAACGTTATACGTTATAACGTAATACTACATAACGTTATACGTTATAACGTAATACTATATAACGTTATACGTTATAACGTAATACTACATAACGTTATACGTTATATCGTAATGCAACATAACGTTTTACGTTATATCGTAATGCTACATAACATTATACGTTATATCGTAATGCTATATAACGTTATACGTAATATCGTAATGCTACATAACGTTATACGTTATATCGTAATGCTACATAACGTTATACGATATATCGTAATGCTACATAACGTTATACGTTATATCGTAATGCTATGACGTTGTACGTTATATCGTTATGCTACATAACGTTATACGTTACATCGCAATGCTACATAACGTTATACGTTATATCGTAATGCTACATAACGTTATACGTAACATCGTAATGCTACATAACATTATACATGCTACATTACATCGTTATACGTTATAACGTAATACTATATAACGTTATACGTTACATCGTAATGCTACATAACGTTATACGTTATATCGTAATGCTACATAACGTTATACGTTATAACGTATTACCATATAACGTTATACGTTATATCGCAATGCTACATAACGTTATACGTTTTATCGTAATGCTACATAACGTTATACGTTATATCGTAATGCTACATAACGTTGTACGTTATAACGTATTACCATATAACGTTATACGTTATATCGTAATGCTACGTAACGTTATACGTTATATCGTAATGCTACCTAACGTTATACGTTATATCGTAATGCTACATAACGTTATACGTTATAACATATTACCATATAACGTTATACGTTATATCGTAATGCTACATAACGTTATTCGTTATAACGTAATGCCACATAGCGTTATTCGTTATAACGTAATGCCACATAACGTTATATGTTATATCGTAATGCTACATAACGTTATAAGTAATATCGTAATGCTACATAACGTTATACGTTATATCTTAATGCTACATAACGTTATACGTTATATCGTAATGCTACATAACGTTATACGTTATATCGTAATGCTACATAACGTTATACGTTATATCGTAATGCTACATAACGATATACGTTATAACGTAATACTATGACGTTGTACGTTATATCGTTATGCTACATAACGTTATACGTTACATCGTAATGCTACATAACGTTATACGCTATATCGTAATGCTACATAACGTTATACGTTATATCGTAATGCTACATAACGATATACGTTATAACGTAATACTATGACGTTGTACGTTATATCGTTATGCTACATAACGTTATACGTTACATCGTAATGCTACATAACGTTATACGTTATATCGTAATGCTACATAACGTTATACGTAACATAGTAATGCTACATAACATTATATGTTATATCGTAATGCTACATTACGTTATACGTTATATCGTAATCCTACATAACGTTATACGTTATATCGTAATACTACATAACGTTATACGTTATATCGTAATGGTGCATAACGTTATACGTTATAACGTATTACCATATAACGTTATACGTTATATCGTAATGCTACATAACGATATACGTTATAACGTAATACTATGACGTTGTACGTTATATCGGTATGCTACATAACGTTATACGTTACATCGTAATGCTACATATCGTTATACGTTTTATGGTAATGCTACATAACGCTATACGATACATCGTAATGCTACATAACGTTATACGTTATAACGTATTACCATATCCCGTTATACGTTATATCGTAATGCTACATAACGTTATACTTTATATCGTAATGCTACATAACGTTATACGATATATCGTAATGCTACATAACGTTATACGTTATATCGTAATGCTACATAACGTTATACGTTATATCGTATTGCTACATAACGTTATACGTTATATCGTAATGCTACATAACGTTATACGTTATATCGTAATGCTACATAACGATATACGTTATAACGTAATACTATGACGTTGTACGTTATTTCGTTATGCTACATAACGTTATACGTTACATCGTAATGCTACATATCGTTATACGTTATATCGTAATGCTACATAACGTTATTCGTTATAACGTAATGCCACATAGCGTTATTCGTTATAACGTAATGCCACATACCGTTATATGTTATATCGTAATGCTACAAAACGTTATAAGTAATATTGTAATGCTACATAACGTTATACGTTATATCTTAATGCTACATATCGTTATACGTTATATCGTAATGCTACATAACGTTATACGTTATATCGTAATGCTACATAACGTTATACGTTATATCGTAATGCTACGTAACGATATACGTTATAACATAATACTATGACGTTGTACGTTATATCGTTATGCTACATAACGTTATACGTTACATCGTAATGCTACATAACGTTATACGTTATATCGTAATGCTACATAACGTTATACGTAACATCGTAATGCTACATAACATTATATGTTATATCGTAATGCTACATTACGTTATACGTTATATCGTAATGCTACATGACGTTATACGTTATATCGTATTGCTACATAACGTTGTACGTTATATCGTAATGCTACATAACGTTATACGTTATATCGTAATGCTACATAACGATATACGTTATAACGTAATACTATGACGTTGTACGTTATATCGTTATGCTACATAACGTTATACGTTACATCGTAATGCTACATATCGATATACGTTTTATCGTAATGCTACATAACGCTATACGATACATCGTAATGCTACATAACGTTATACGTTATAACGTATTACCATATCCCGTTATACGTTATATCGTAATGCTACATATCGTTATACGTTATAACGTAATACTACATAACATTATACGTTATAACGTAATACTACATAATGTTATACGTTATATCGTAATGCTACATAACGTTATACGTTATATCGTAATGCTACATAACGTTATACGTTATATCGTAATGCTACATAACGTTATACGTAATATCGTAATGCTACATAACGTTATACGTTATATCTTAATGCTACATAACGTTATACGTAATATCGTAATGCTACATAACGTTATACGTTATATCTTAATGCTACATAACGTTATACGTTATATCGTAATGCTATATAACGTTATACGTTATATCGTAATGCTACATAACGTTATACGTTACATCGTAATGCTACCTAACGATATACGTTATAACGTAATACTATGACGTTGTACGTTATATCGTTATGCTACATAACGTTATACGTTACATCGTAATGCTACATAACGTTATTCGTTATATCGTATTGCTACATAACGTTATACGTAACATCGTAATGCTACATAACGTTATACGTTATATCGTAATGCTACATAACGTTATACGTTATATCGTAATGCTACATAACGTTATACGTTATAACGTATTACCATATAACGTTATACGTTATATCGTAATACTACATAACGTTATACGTTATAACGTAATACTACATAACGTTATACGTTATAACGTAATACTACATAACGTTACACGTTATAACGTAATACTATATAACGTTATACGTTATAACGTAATACTATATAACGTTATACGTTATATCGTAATGCAACATAACGTTATACGTTATATCGTAATGCTACATAACGTTATACGTTAAATCGTAATGCTACATAACATTATACGTTACATCGTAATGCTACATAACGATATACGTTATAACGTAATACTATGACGTTGTACGTTATATCGTTATGCTACATAACGTTATACGTTACATCGTAAGGCTACATAACGTTATACGGTATATCGTAATGCTATATAACGTTATACGTAACATCGTAATGCTACATAACGTTATACGTTATATCGTAATGCTACATAACGTTATACGTTATAACGTATTACCATATAACATTATACGTTATATCGTAATACTACATAACGTTATACGTTATAACGTAATACTACATAACGTTATACGTTATAACGTAATACTACATAACGTTATACGTTATAACGTAATACTATATAACGTTATACGTTATAACGTAATACTATATAACGTTATACGTTATATCGTAATGCAACATAACGTTTTACGTTATATCGTAATGCTACATAACATTATATGTTATATCGTAATGCTACATTACGTTATACGTTATATCGTAATGCTATATAACGTTATACGTAATATCGTAATGCTACATAACGTTATACGTTATATCGTAATGCTACATAACGTTATACGATATATCGTAATGCTACATAACGTTATACGTTATATCGTAATGCTATGACGTTGTACGTTATATCGTTATGCTACATAACATTATACGTTACATCGCAATGCTACATAACGTTATACGTTATATCGTAATGCTACATAACGTTATACGTAACATCGTAATGCTATATATCATTATACATGCTACATTACATCGTTATACGTTATAACGTAATACTATATAACGTTATACGTTACATCGTAATGCTACATAACGTTATACGTTATATCGTAATGCTACATAACGTTATACGTTATAACGTATTACCATATAACGTTATACGTTATATCGCAATGCTACATAACGTTATACGTTTTATCGTAATGCTACATAACGTTATACGTTATATCGTAATGCTACATAACGTTGTACGTTATAACGTATTACCATATAACGTTATACGTTATATCGTAATGCTACGTAACGTTATACGTTATATCGTAATGCTACCTAACGTTATACGTTATATCGTAATGCTACATAACGTTATACGTTATAACATATTACCATATAACGTTATACGTTATATCGTAATGCTACATAACGTTATTCGTTATAACGTAATGCCACATAGCGTTATTCGTTATAACGTAATGCCACATAACGTTATATGTTATATCGTAATGCTACATAACGTTATAAGTAATATCGTAATGCTACATAACGTTATACGTTATATCTTAATGCTACATAACGTTATACGTTATATCGTAATGCTACATAACGTTATACGTTATATCGTAATGCTACATAACGTTATACGTTATATCGTAATGCTACATAACGATATACGTTATAACGTAATACTATGACGTTGTACGTTATATCGTTATGCTACATAACGTTATACGTTACATCGTAATGCTACATAACGTTATACGCTATATCGTAATGCTACATAACGTTATACGTTATATCGTAATGCTACATAACGATATACGTTATAACGTAATACTATGACGTTGTACGTTATATCGTTATGCTACATAACGTTATACGTTACATCGTAATGCTACATAACGTTATACGTTATATCGTAATGCTACATAACGTTATACGTAACATCGTAATGCTACATAACATTATATGTTATATCGTAATGCTACATTACGTTATACGTTATATCGTAATCCTACATAACGTTATACGTTATATCGTAATACTACATAACGTTATACGTTATATCGTAATGGTGCATAACTTTATACGTTATAACGTATTACCATATAACGTTATACGTTATATCGTAATGCTACATAACGATATACGTTATAACGTAATACTATGACGTTGTACGTTATATCGGTATGCTACATAACGTTATACGTTACATCGTAATGCTACATATCGTTATACGTTTTATGGTAATGCTACATAACGCTATACGATACATCGTAATGCTACATAACGTTATACGTTATAACGTATTACCATATCCCGTTATACGTTATATCGTAATGCTACATAACGTTATACTTTATATCGTAATGCTACATAACGTTATACGATATATCGTAATGCTACATAACGTTATACGTTATATCGTAATGCTACATAACGTTATACGTTATATCGTATTGCTACATAACGTTATACGTTATATCGTAATGCTACATAACGTTATACGTTATATCGTAATGCTACATAACGATATACGTTATAACGTAATACTATGACGTTGTACGTTATTTCGTTATGCTACATAACGTTATACGTTACATCGTAATGCTACATATCGTTATACGTTATATCGTAATGCTACATAACGTTATTCGTTATAACGTAATGCCACATAGCGTTATTCGTTATAACGTAATGCCACATACCGTTATATGTTATATCGTAATGCTACAAAACGTTATAAGTAATATTGTAATGCTACATAACGTTATACGTTATATCTTAATGCTACATAACGTTATACGTTATATCGTAATGCTACATAACGTTATACGTTATATCGTAATGCTACATAACGTTATACGTTATATCGTAATGCTACGTAACGATATACGTTATAACGTAATACTATGACGTTGTACGTTATATCGTTATGCTACATAACATTATACGTTACATCGTAATGCTACATAACGTTATACGTTATATCGTAATGCTACATAACGTTATACGTAACATCGTAATGCTACATAACATTATATGTTATATCGTAATGCTACATTACGTTATACGTTATATCGTAATGCTACATGACGTTATACGTTATATCGTATTGCTACATAACGTTGTACGTTATATCGTAATGCTACATAACGTTATACGTTATATCGTAATGCTACATAACGATATACGTTATAACGTAATACTATGACGTTGTACGTTATATCGTTATGCTACATAACGTTATACGTTACATCGTAATGCTACATATCGATATACGTTTTATCGTAATGCTACATAACGCTATACGATACATCGTAATGCTACATAACGTTATACGTTATAACGTATTACCATATCCCGTTATACGTTATATCGTAATGCTACATATCGTTATACGTTATAACGTAATACTACATAACATTATACGTTATAACGTAATACTACATAATGTTATACGTTATATCGTAATGCTACATAACGTTATACGTTATATCGTAATGCTACATAACGTTATACGTTATATCGTAATGCTACATAACGTTATACGTAATATCGTAATGCTACATAACGTTATACGTTATATCTTAATGCTACATAACGTTATACGTAATATCGTAATGCTACATAACGTTATACGTTATATCTTAATGCTACATAACGTTATACGTTATATCGTAATGCTATATAACGTTATACGTTATATCGTAATGCTACATAACGTTATACGTTACATCGTAATGCTACCTAACGATATACGTTATAACGTAATACTATGACGTTGTACGTTATATCGTTATGCTACATAACGTTATACGTTACATCGTAATGCTACATAACGTTATTCGTTATATCGTATTGCTACATAACGTTATACGTAACATCGTAATGCTACATAACGTTATACGTTATATCGTAATGCTACATAACGTTATACGTTATATCGTAATGCTACATAACGTTATACGTTATAACGTATTACCATATAACGTTATACGTTATATCGTAATACTACATAACGTTATACGTTATAACGTAATACTACATAACGTTATACGTTATAACGTAATACTACATAACGTTACACGTTATAACGTAATACTATATAACGTTATACGTTATAACGTAATACTATATAACGTTATACGTTATATCGTAATGCAACATAACGTTATACGTTATATCGTAATGCTACATAACGTTATACGTTAAATCGTAATGCTACATAACATTATACGTTACATCGTAATGCTACATAACGATATACGTTATAACGTAATACTATGACGTTGTACGTTATATCGTTATGCTACATAACGTTATACGTTACATCGTAAGGCTACATAACGTTATACGGTATATCGTAATGCTATATAACGTTATACGTAACATCGTAATGCTACATAACGTTATACGTTATATCGTAATGCTACATAACGTTATACGTTATAACGTATTACCATATAACGTTATACGTTATATCGTAATACTACATAACGTTATACGTTATAACGTAATACTACATAACGTTATACGTTATAACTTAATACTACATAACGTTATACGTTATAACGTAATACTATATAACGTTATACGTTATAACGTAATACTATATAACGTTATACGTTATATCGTAATGCAACATAACGTTTTACGTTATATCGTAATGCTACATAACATTATATGTTATATCGTAATGCTACATTACGTTATACGTTATATCGTAATGCTATATAACGTTATACGTAATATCGTAATGCTACATAACGTTATACGTTATATCGTAATGCTACATAACGTTATACGATATATCGTAATGCTACATAACGTTATACGTTATATCGTAATGCTATGACGTTGTACGTTATATCGTTATGCTACATAACATTATACGTTACATCGCAATGCTACATAACGTTATACGTTATATCGTAATGCTACATAACGTTATACGTAACATCGTAATGCTATATATCATTATACATGCTACATTACATCGTTATACGTTATAACGTAATACTATATAACGTTATACGTTACATCGTAATGCTACATAACGTTATACGTTATATCGTAATGCTACATAACGTTATACGTTATAACGTATTACCATATAACGTTATACGTTATATCGCAATGCTACATAACGTTATACGTTTTATCGTAATGCTACATAACGTTATACGTTATATCGTAATGCTACATAACGTTGTACGTTATAACGTATTACCATATAACGTTATACGTTATATCGTAATGCTACGTAACGTTATACGTTATATCGTAATGCTACGTAACGTTATACGTTATATCGTAATGCTACATAACGTTATACGTTATAACATATTACCATATAACGTTATACGTTATATCGTAATGCTACATAACGTTATTCGTTATAACGTAATGCCACATAGCGTTATTCGTTATAACGTAATGCCACATAACGTTATATGTTATATCGTAATGCTACATAACGTTATAAGTAATATCGTAATGCTACATAACGTTAAACGTTATATCTTAATGCTACATAACGTTATACGTTATATCGTAATGCTACATAACGTTATACGTTATATCGTAATGCTACATAACGTTATACGTTATATCGTAATGCTACATAACGATATACGTTATAACGTAATACTATGACGTTGTACGTTATATCGTTATGCTACATAACGTTATACGTTACATCGTAATGCTACATAACGTTATACGTTATATCGTAATGCTACATAACGTTATACGTTATATCGTAATGCTACATAACGATATACGTTATAACGTAATACTATGACGTTGTACGTTATATCGTTATGCTACATAACGTTATACGTTACATCGTAATGCTACATAACGTTATACGTTATATCGTAATGCTACATAACGTTATACGTAACATCGTAATGCTACATAACATTATATGTTATATCGTAATGCTACATTACGTTATACGTTATATCGTAATCCTACATAACGTTATACGTTATATCGTAATACTACATAACTTTATACGTTATATCGTAATGGTGCATAACGTTATACGTTATAACGTGTTACCATATAACGTTATACGTTATATCGTAATGGTGCATAACGTTATACGTTATAACGTATTACCATATAACGTTATACGTTATATCGTAATGCTACATAACGATATACGTTATAACGTAATACTATGACGTTGTACGTTATATCGTTATGCTACATAACGATATACGTTACATCGTAATGCTACATAACGTTATACGTTATATCGTAATGCTACATAACGTTATACGTAACATCGTAATGCTACATAACATTATATGTTATATCGTAATGCTACATTACGTTATACGTTATATCGTAATCCTACATAACGTTATACGTTATATCGTAATACTACATAACGTTATACGTTATATCGTAATGCTACATAACGTTATACGTTATATCGTAATGCTACATAACGATATACGTTATAACGTAATACTATGACGTTGTACGTTATATCGTTATGCTACATAACGTTATACGTTACATCGTAATGCTACATAACGTTATACGTTATATCGTAATGCTACATAACGTTATACGTTATATCGTAATGCTACATAACGATATACGTTATAACGTAATACTATGACGTTGTACGTTATATCGTTATGCTACATAACGTTATACGTTACATCGTAATGCTACATAACGTTATACGTTATATCGTAATGCTACATAACGTTATACGTAACATCGTAATGCTACATAACATTATATGTTATATCGTAATGCTACATTACGTTATACGTTATATCGTAATCCTACATAACGTTATACGTTATATCGTAATACTACATAACGTTATACGTTATATCGTAATGGTGCATAACGTTATACGTTATAACGTATTACCATATAACGTTATACGTTATATCGTAATGCTACATAACGATATACGTTATAACGTAATACTATGACGTTGTACGTTATATCGTTATGCTACATAACGTTATACGTTACATCGTAATGCTACATATCGTTATACGTTTTATGGTAATGCTACATAACGCTATACGATACATCGTAATGCTACATAACGTTATACGTTATAACGTATTACCATATCCCGTTATACGTTATATCGTAATGCTACATATCGTTATACGTTATAACGTAATACTACATAACGTTATACGTTATATCGTAATGCTACATAACGATATACGTTATAACGTAATACTATGAAGTTGTACGTTATATCGTTATGCTACATAACGTTATACGTTACATCGTAAGGCCACATAACGTTATACGTTATATCGTAATGCTACATAACGTTATACGTAACATCGTAATGCTACATAACATTATATGTTATATCGTAATGCTACATTACGTTATACGTTATATCGTAATCCTACATAACGTTATACGTTATATCGTAATACTACATAACGTTATGCGTTATATCGTAATGGTACATAACG
Organism: Bombus lapidarius; assembly: GCA_936014575.1. Classification (NCBI taxonomy): domain Eukaryota; kingdom Metazoa; phylum Arthropoda; class Insecta; order Hymenoptera; family Apidae; genus Bombus; species Bombus lapidarius. The sequence goes on along the minus strand of CAKXZU010000485.1, from coordinate 5,608 downwards.
TTATACGTTATAACGTATTACCATATAACGTTATACGTTATATCGTAATGCTACATAACGTTATACTTTATATCGTAATGCCACATAACGTTATACGATATATCGTAATGCTACATAACGTTATACGTTATATCGTAATGCTACATAACGTTATACGTTATATCGTATTGCTACATAACGTTATACGTTATATCGTAATGCTACATAACGTTATACGTTATATCGTAATGCTACATAACGATATACGTTATAACGTAATACTATGACGTTGTACGTTATTTCGTTATGCTACATAATGTTATACGTTACATCGTAATGCTACATATCGTTATACGTTATATCGTAATGCTACATAACGTTATTCGTTATAACGTAATGCCACATAGCGTTATTCGTTATAACGTAATGCCACATAACGTTATATGTTATATCGTAATGCTACATAACGTTATAAGTAATATTGTAATGCTGCATAACGTTATACGTTATATCTTAATGCTACATAACGTTATACGTTATATCGTAATGCTACATAACGTTATACGTTATATCGTAATGCTACGTAACGATATACGTTATAACGTAATACTATGACGTTGTACGTTATATCGTTATGCTACATAACGTTATACGTTACATCGTAATGCTACATAACGTTATACGTTATATCGTAATGCTACATAACGTTATACGTAACATCGTAATGCTACATAACATTATATGTTATATCGTAATGCTACATTACGTTATACGTTATATCGTAATGCTACATGACGTTATACGTTATATCGTATTGCTACATAACGTTGTACGTTATATCGTAATGCTACATAACGTTATACGTTATATCGTAATGCTACATAACGATATACGTTATAACGTAATACTATGACGTTGTACGTTATATCGTAATGCTATATAACGTTATACGTTATACCGTAATACTACATAACGTTATACGTTACATCGTAATGCTACCTAACGATATACGTTATAACGTAATACTATGACGCTGTACGTTATATCGTTATGCTACATATCGTTATACGTTACATCGTAATGCTACATAACGTTATACGTTATATCGTATTGCTACATAACGTTATACGTAACATCGTAATGCTACATAACGTTATACGTTATATCGTAATGCTACATAACGTTATACGTTATATCGTAATGCTACATAACGTTATACGTTATATCGTAATGCTACATAACGTTATACGTAATATCGTAATGCTACATAACGTTATACGTTATATCTTAATGCTACATAACGTTATACGTAATATCGTAATGCTACATAACGTTATACGTTATATCTTAATGCTACATAACGTTATACCTTATATCGTAATGCTATATAACGTTATACGTTATATCGTAATACTACATAACGTTATACGTTACATCGTAATGCTACCTAACGATATACGTTATAACGTAATACTATGACGTTGTACGTTATATCGTTATGCTACATAACGTTATACGTTACATCGTAATGCTACATAACGTTATACGTTATATCGTATTGCTACATAACGTTATACGTAACATCGTAATGCTACATAACGTTATACGTTATATCGTAATGCTACATAACGTTATACGTTATATCGTAATGCTACATAACGTTATACGTTATAACGTATTACCATATAACGTTATACGTTATAACGTAATACTACATAACGTTACACGTTATAACGTAATACTATATAACGTTATACGTTATAACGTAATACTATATAACGTTATACGTTATATCGTAATGCAACATAACGTTATACGTTATATCGTAATGCTACATAACGTTATACGTTAAATCGTAATGCTACATAACGTTATACGTTACATCGTAATACTACATAACGATATACGTTATAAAGTAATACTATGACGTTGTACGTTATATCGTTATGCTACATAACGTTATACGTTACATCGTAAGGCTACATAACGTTATACGGTATATCGTAATGCAATATAACGTTATACGTAACATCGTAATGCTACATAACGTTATACGTTATATCGTAATGCTACATAACGTTATACGTTATAACGCATTACCATATAACGTTATACGTTATATCGTAATACTACATAACGTTATACGTTATAACGTAATACTACATAACGTTATACGTTATAACGTAATACTACATAACGTTATACGTTATAACGTAATACTATATAACGTTATACGTTATAACGTAATACTATATAACGTTATACGTTATATCGTAATGCAACATAACGTTTTACGTTATATCGTAATGCAACATAACATTATATGTTATATCGTAATGCTACATTACGTTATACGTTATACCGTAATGCTACATGACGTTATACGTTATATCGTATTGCTACATAACGTTGTACGTTATATCGTAATGCTACATAACGTTATACGTTATATCGTAATGCTACATAACGATATACGTTATAACGTAATACTATGACGTTGTACGTTATATCGTTATGCTACATAACGTTATACGTTACATCGTAATGCTACATATCGTTATACGTTTTATCGTAATGCTACATAACGCTATACGATACATCGTAATGCTACATAACGTTATACGTTATAACGTATTACCATATCCCGTTATACGTTATATCGTAATGCTACATATCGTTATACGTTATAACGTAATACTACATAACATTATACGTTATAACGTAATACTACATAATGTTATACGTTATATCGTAATGCTACATAACGTTATACGTTATATCGTAATGCTACATAACGTTATACGTTATTCGTAACGCTACATAACGTTATACGTTATATCTTAATGCTACATAACGTTATACGTTATATCGTAATGCTATATAACGTTATACGTTATATCGTAATGCTACATAACGTTATACGTTACATCGTAATGCTACCTAACGATATACGTTATAACGTAATACTATGACGTTGTACGTTATATCGTTATGCTACATAACGTTATACGTTACATCGTAATGCTACATAACGTTATACGTTATATCGTATTGCTACATAACGTTATACGTAACATCGTAATGCTACATAACGTTATACGTTATATCGTAATGCTACATAACGTTATACGTTATAACGTATTACCATATAACGTTATACGTTATATCGTAATACTACATAACGTTATACGTTATATCGTAATACTACATAACGTTATACGTTATAACGTAATACTACATAACGTTATACGTTACATCGTAATGCTACCTAACGATATACGTTATAACGTAATACTATGACGTTGTACGTTATATCGTTATGCTACATAACGTTATACGTTACATCGTAATGCTACATAACGTTATACGTTAAATCGTAATGCTACATAACGTTATACGTTACATCGTAATGCTACATAACGATATACGTTATAACGTAATACTATGACGTTGTACGTTATATCGTTATGCTACATAACGTTATACGTTACATCGTAAGGCTACATAACGTTATACGGTATATCGTAATGCTATATAACGTTATACGTAACATCGTAATGCTACATAACGTTATACGTTATATCGTAATGCTACATAACGTTATACGTTATAACGTATTACCATATAACGTTATACGTTATATCGTAATACTACATAACGTTATACGTTATAACGTAATACTACATAACGTTATACGTTATAACGTAATACTACATAACGTTATACGTTATAACGTAATACTATATAACGTTATACGTTATAACGTAATACTATATAACGTTATACGTTATATCGTAATGCAACATAACGTTTTACGTTATATCGTAATGCTACATAACGTTATACGTTAAATCGTAATGCTACATAACGTTATACGTTATATCGTAATGCTACATAACGATATACGTTATAACGTAATACTATGACCTTGTACGTTATATCGTTATGCTACATAACGTTATACGTTATATCGTAATGCTACATAACGATATACGTTATATCGTAATGCTACATAACGATATACGTTATAACGTAATACTATGACGTTATACGTTATAACGTATTACCATATAACGTTATACGTTATATCGTAATGCTACATAACGTTATACTTCATATCGTAATGATACATAACGTTATACGATATATCGTAATGCTACATAACGTTATACGTTATATCGTAATGCTACATAACGCTATACGATACATCGTAATGCTACATAACGTTATACGTTATAACGTATTACCATATCCCGTTATACGTTATATCGTAATGCTACATATCGTTATACGTTATAACGTAATACTACATAACGTTATACGTTATATCGTAATGCTACATAACGTTATACGTTATATCGTAATGCTACATAACGATATACGTTATAACGTAATACTATGACGTTGTACGTTACATCGTTATGCTACATAACGTTATTCGTTATAACGTAATGCCACATAGCGTTATTCGTTATAACGTAATGCCACATAACGTTATATGTTATATCGTAATGCTACATAACGTTATTCGTTATATCGTAATGCTACATAACGTTATACGTTATATCGTAATGCTACATAACGATATACGTTATAACGTAATACTAAGACGTTGTACGTTACATCGTTATGCTACATAACGTTATACGTAACATCGTAATGCTACATAACATTATATGTTATATCGTAATGCTACATAACGTTATACGTTATATCGTAATGCTACATAACGTTATACGTTATATCGTAATGCTACATAACGATATACGTTATAACGTAATACTATGACGTTGTACGTTATTTCGTTATGCTACATAACGTTATACGTTACATCGTAATGCTACATATCGTTATACGTTATATCGTAATGCTACATAACGTTATTCGTTATAACGTAATGCCACATAGCGTTATTCGTTATAACGTAATGCCACATAACGTTATATGTTATATCGTAATGCTACATAACGTTATAAGTAATATCGTAATGCTACATAACGTTATACGTTATATCTTAATGCTGCATAACGTTATACGTTATATCGTAATGCTACATAACGTTATACGTTATATCGTAATGCTACATAACGTTATACGTTATATCGTAATGCTACGTAACGATATACGTTATAACGTAATACTATGACGTTGTACGTTATATCGTTATGCTACATAACGTTATACGTTATATCTTAATGCTACATAACGTTATACGTTATATCGTAATGCTACATAACGTTATACGTTATATCGTAATGCTACATAACGTTATACGTTATATCGTAAACGCTACGTAACGATATACGTTATAACGTAATACTATGACGTTGTACGTTATATCGTTATGCAACATAACGTTATACGTTACATCGTAATGCTACATAACGTTATACGTTATATCGTAATGCTACATAACGTTATACGTTATATCGTAATGCTACATAACGTTATACGTAACATCGTAATGCTACATAACATTATATGTTATATCGTAATGCTACATTACGTTATACGTTATATCGTAATCCTACATAACGTTATACGTTATATCGTAATACTACATAACGTTATACTTTATATCGTAATGCTACATAACGTTATACGATATATCGTAATGCTACATAACGTT
>CAKXZU010000484.1:0-72497 GCA_936014575.1 Bombus lapidarius | reverse complement strand
ACACACTCTATCAGATTTAATGTTATACGTTATAACGTAATGCTACATAATGTTATACGTTATAACGCAATACTACATAACGTTATACGTTATAACGTAATACTACATAACGATATACGTTATAACGTAATACTACATAACGTTATACGTTATATCGTAAATGCTACATAACGTTATACGTTATATCGTAATGCTACATAACGTTATACGTTATAACGTAATACTACATAAAGTTATACGTTATATCGTAATGCTACATAACGTTATACGTTATATGGTAAAGGATACATAACGTTATACGTTATATCGTAATGCTACATAACGTTATACGTTATGACGTAATACTACATAACGTTATACGTTATATCGTAATGCTACATAACGTTATACGTTATATGGTAATGATACATAACGTTATACGTTATATCGTAATGCTACATAACGTTATACGTTATATCGTAATACTACTTAACGTTACACGTTATAACGTAATACTACATAACGTTATACGTTATAACGTAATACTACATAACGTTATACGTTATATCGTAATGCTACATAACGTTATACGTTATAACGTAATACTACATAACGTTATACGTTATATGGTAATGCTACATAATGTTATACGTTATAACGTAATGCTACATAATGTTATACGTTATAACGCAATACTACATAACGTTATACGTTATAACGTAATACTACATAACGATATACGTTATAACGTAATACTACATAACGTTATACGTTATATCGTAATGCTACATAACGTTATACGTTATATCGTAATGCTACATAACGTTATACGTTATAACGTAATACTACATAAAGTTATACGTTATATCGTAATGCTACATAACGTTATACGTTATATGGTAATGATACATAACGTTATACGTTATATCGTAATGCTACATAACGTTATGCGTTATGAAGTAATACTACATAACGTTATACGTTATATCGTAATGCTACATAACGTTATACGTTATATGGTAATGATACATAACGTTATACGTTATATCGTAATGCTACATAACGTTATACGTTATATCGTAATACTACTTAACGTTACACGTTATAACGTAATACTACATAACGTTATACGTTATAACGTAATACTACATAACGTTATACGTTATATCGTAATGCTACATAACGTTATACGTTATATGGTAATGCTACATAACGTTATACGTTATATCGTAATGCTACATAACGTTATACGTTATAACGTAATACTACATAACGTTATACGTTATATGGTAATGCTACATAATGTTATACGTTTATAACGTATTGCTACATAATGTTATACGTTATAACGCTATACTACATAACGTTATACGTTATAACGTAGTACTACATAACGATATACGTTATAACGTAATACTACATAACGTTATACGTTATATCGTAATGCTACATAACGTTATACGTTATATCGTAATGCTACATAACGTTATACGTTATAAACGTAATACTACATAATGTTATACGTTATATCGTAATGCTACATAACGTTATACGTTATATGGTAATGATACATAACGTTATACGTTATATCGTAATGCTACATAACGTTATACATTATGACGTAATACTACATAACGTTATACGTTATATCGTAATGCTACATAACGTTATACGTTATATGGTTATGATACATAACGTTATACGTTATATCGTAATGCTACATAACGTTATACGTTATATCGTAATACTACTTAACGTTACACGTTATAACGTAATACTACATAACGTTATACGTTATAACGTAATACTACATAACGTTATACGTTATATCGTAATGCTACATAACGTTATACGTTATAACGTAATACTACATAACGTTATACGTTATATGGTAATGCTACATAATGTTATACGTTATATCGTAATGCTACATAACGTTATACGTTATAACGTAATACTACATAAAGTTATACGTTATATCGTAATGCTACATAACGTTATACGTTATATGGTAATGATACATAACGTTATACGTTATATCGTAATGCTACATAACGTTATACGTTATATCGTAATGCTACATAACGTTATACGTTATAACGTAATACTACATAAAGTTATACGTTATATCGTAATGCTACATAACGTTATACGTTATATGGTAATGATACATAACGTTATACGTTATATCGTAATGCTACATAACGCTATACGTTATGACGTAATACTACATAACGTTATACGTTATATCGTAATGCTACATAACGTTATACGTTATATGGTAATGATACATAACGTTATACGTTATATCGTAATGCTACATAACGTTATACGTTATATCGTAATACTACTTAACGTTACACGTTATAACGTAATACTATATAACGTTATACGTTATAACGTAATACTACATAACGTTATACGTTATATCGTAATGCTACATAACGTTATACGTTATAACGTAATACTACATAACGTTATACGTTATACGGTAATGCTACATAATGTTATACGTTATATCGTAATACTACATAACGTTATACGTTATAACGTAATACTACACAACGTTATACGTTATATCGTAATACTACATAACGTTATACGTTATAACGTAATACTTCCTAACGTTATACGTTATAACGTAATACTACATAACGTTATACGTTATAACGTAATACTACATAACGTTATACGTTATATGGTAATGCTACATAATGTTATACGTTATAACGTAATGCTACATAACGTTATACGTTATAACGTAATACTACATAACGTTATACGTTATACGGTAATGCTACATAATGTTATACGTTATATCGTAATACTACATAACGTTATACGTTATATCGTAATACTACTTCACGTTACACGTTATAATGTAATACTACATAACGTTATACGTTATAACGTAATACTACATAACGTTATACGTTATATCGTAATGCTATATAACGTTATACGTTATAACGTAATACTACATAACGTTATACGTTATATGGTAATGCTACATAATGTTATACGTTATAACGTAATGCTACATAACGTTATAAGTTATAACGCAATACTACATAACGTTATAAGTTATAAACGCAATACTACATAACGTTATACGTTATAACGTAATACTACATAACGATATACGTTATAACGTAATACTACATAACGTTATACGTTATAACGTAATAATACATAACGTTATACGTTATAACGTAATAATACATAACGTTATACGTTATAACGTAATACTACATAACGTTATACGTTATATCGTAATACTACATAACGTTATACGTTATAACGTAATACTTCCTAACGTTATACGTTATAACGTAATACTACATAACGCTATACGTTATATCGTAATACTACTTCACGTTACACGTTATAATGTAATACTACATAACGTTATACGTTATAACGTAATACTACATAACGTTATACGTTATATCGTAATGCTATATAACGTTATACGTTATAACGTAATACTACATAACGTTATACGTTATATGGTAATGCTACATAATGTTATACGTTATAACGTAATGCTACATAACGTTATAAGTTATAACGCAATACTACATAACGTTATACGTTATAACGTAATACTACATAACGATATACGTTATAACGTAATACTACATAACGTTATACGTTATAACGTAATAATACATAACGTTATACGTTATAACGTAATAATACATAACGTTATACGTTATAACGTAATACTACATAACGTTATACGTTATATCGTAATACTACATAACGTTATACGTTATAACGTAATACTTCCTAACGTTATACGTTATAACGTAATACTACATAACGCTATACGTTATATCGTAATGCTACATAACGTTATACGTTATAACGTAATACCTACATAACGTTATACGTTATATGGTAATGCTACATAATGTTATACGTTATAACGTAATACTACATAACGTTATACGTTATAACGTAATACTACATAACGTTATACGTTATATCGTAATACTACATAAACGTTATACGTCTATAACGTAATGCTACATAACGTTATACGTTATAACGTAATGCTACATAACGTTATACGTTATAACGTAATGCTACATAACGTATACGTTATAACGTAATGCTACATAACGTTATACGTTATAACGTAATAATACATAACGTTATACGTTATAACGTAATACTACATAACGTTCTACGTTATATCGTAATGCTACATAACGTTATACGTTGTAACGTAATACTACATAACGTTATACGTTATAACGTAATACTACATAACGTTATACGTTATATCGTAATGCTACATATCGTTATACGTTATATGGTAATGATACATAACGTTATACGTTATATCGTAATGCTACATAACGTTATACGTTATAACGTAATACTACATAAAGTTATACGTTATATCGTAATGCTACATAACGTTATACGTTATATGGTAATGATACATAACGTTATACGTTATATCGTAATGCTACATAACGTTATACGTTATTATCGTAATGCTACATAACGTTATACGTTATAACGTAATACTACATAAAGTTATACGTTATATCGTAATGCTACATAACGTTATACGTTATATGGTAATGATACATAACGTTATACGTTATATCGTAATGCTACAAAACGCTATACGTTATGACGTAATACTACATAACGTTACACGTTATATCGTAATGCTACATAACGTTATACGTTATATGGTAATGATACATAACGTTATACGTTATATCGTAATGCTACATAACGTTATACGTTATATCGTAATACTACTTAACGTTACACGTTATAACGTAATACTATATAACGTTATACGTTATAACGTAATACTACATAACGTTATACGTTATATCGTAATGCTACATAACGTTATACGTTATAACGTAATACTACATAACGTTATACGTTATATGGTAATGCTACATAATGTTATACGTTATACCGTAATACTACATAACGTTATACGTTATATCGTAATCCTACATAACGTTATACGTTATAACGTCATACTACATAACGTTATACGTTATATCGTAATACTACATAACGTTATACGTTATAACGTAATACTACACAACGTTATACGTTATATCGTAATACTACATAACGTTATACGTTATAACGTAATACTTCCTAACGTTATACGTTATAACGTAATACTACATAACGTCATACGTTATATCGTAATGCTACATAACGTTATACGTTATATGGTAATGCTACATAACGTTATACGTTATATCGTAATGCTACATAACGTTATACGTTATAAAGTAATGCTACATAACGTCATACGTTATAACGTAATGCTACATAACGTTATACGTTATATGGTAATGCTACATAACGTTATACGTTATATCGTAATGCTACATAACGTTATACGTTATATCGTAATACTACTTCACGTTACACGTTATAATGTAATACTACATAACGTTATACGTTATAACGTAATACTACATAACGTTATACGTTATATCGTAATGCTATATAACGTTATACGTTATAACGTAATACTACATAACGTTAACGTTATATGGTAATGCTACATAATGTTATACGTTATAACGTAATGCTACATAACGTTATAAGTTATAACGCAATACTACATAACGTTATACGTTATAACGTAATACTACATAACGATATACGTTATAACGTAATACTACATAACGTTATACGTTATAAACGTAATAATACATAACGTTATACGTTATAACGTAATAATACATAACGTTATACGTTATAACGTAATACTACATAACGTTATACGTTATATCGTAATGCTATATAACGTTATACGTTATAACGTAATACTACATAACGTTATACGTTATATGGTAATGCTACATAATGTTATACGTTATAACGTAATGCTACATAACGTTATAAGTTATAACGCAATACTACATAACGTTATACGTTATAACGTAATACTACATAACGATATACGTTATAACGTAATTACTACATAACGTTATACGTTATAACGTAATAATACATAAACGTTATACGTTATAACGTAATAATACATAACGTTATACGTTATAACGTAATACTACATAACGTTCTACGTTATATCGTAATGCTACATAACGTTATACGTTTAACGTAATACTACATAACGTTATACGTTATAACGTAATACTACATAACGTTATACGTTATATCGTAATGCTACATATCGTTATACGTTATATGGTAATGATACATAACGTTATACGTTATATCGTAATGCTACATAACGTTATACGTTATAACGTAATACTACATAAAGTTATACGTTATATCGTAATGCTACATAACGTTATACGTTATATGGTAATGATACATAACGTTATACGTTATATCGTAATGCTACATAACGTTATACGTTATATCGTAATGCTACATAACGTTATACGTTATAACGTAATACTACATAAAGTTATACGTTATATCGTAATGCTACATAACGTTATACGTTATATGGTAATGATACATAACGTTATACGTTATATCGTAATGCTACAAAACGCTATACGTTATGACGTAATACTACATAACGTTATACGTTATATCGTAATGCTACATAACGTTATACGTTATATGGTAATGATACATAACGTTATACGTTATATCGTAATGCTACATAACGTTATACGTTATATCGTAATACTACTTAACGTTACACGTTATAACGTAATACTATATAACGTTATACGTTATAACGTAATACTACATAACGTTATACGTTATATCGTAATGCTACATAACGTTATACGTTATAACGTAATACTACATAACGTTATACGTTATATGGTAATGCTACATAATGTTATACGTTATACCGTAATACTACATAACGTTATACGTTATATCGTAATCCTACATAACGTTATACGTTTATAACGTCATTCTACATAACGTTATACGTTATATCGTAATACTACATAACGTTATACGTTATAACGTAATACTACACAACGTTATACGTTATATCGTAATACTACATAACGTTATACGTTATAACGTAATACTTCCTAACGTTATACGTTATAACGTAATACTACATAAACGTCATACGTTATATCGTAATGCTACATAACGTTATACGTTATATGGTAATGCTACATAACGTTATACGTTATATCGTAATGCTACATAACGCTATACGTTATAAAGTAATGCTACATAACGTCATACGTTATAACGTAATGCTACATAACGTTATACGTTATATGGTAATGCTACATAACGTTATACGTTATATCGTAATGCTACATAACGTTATACGTTATATCGTAATACTACTTCACGTTACACGTTATAACGTAATACTACATAACGTTATACGTTATATCGTAATGCTACATAACGTTATACGTTATAACGTAATACTACATAACGTTATACGTTATATGGTAATGCTACATAATGTTATACGTTATACCGTAATACTACATAACGTTATACGTTATATCGTAATCCTACATAACGTTATACGTTATAACGTCATACTACATAACGTTATACGTTATATCGTAATACTACATAACGTTATACGTTATAACGTAATACTACACAACGTTATACGTTATATCGTAATACTACATAACGTTATACGTTATAACGTAATACTTCCTAACGTTATACGTTATAACGTAATACTACATAACGTCATACGTTATATCGTAATGCTACATAACGTTATACGTTATATGGTAATGCTACATAACGTTATACGTTATATCGTAATGCTACATAACGTTATACGTTATAAAGTAATGCTACATAACGTCATACGTTATAACGTAATGCTACATAACGTTATACGTTATATGGTAATGCTACATAACGTTATACGTTATATCGTAATGCTACATAACGTTATACGTTATATCGTAATACTACTTCACGTTACACGTTATAATGTAATACTACATAACGTTATACGTTATAACGTAATACTACATAACGTTATACGTTATATCGTAATGCTATATAACGTTATACGTTATAACGTAATACTACATAACGTTATACGTTATATGGTAATGCTACATAATGTTATACGTTATAACGTAATGCTACATAACGTTATAAGTTATAACGCAATACTACATAACGTTATACGTTATAACGTAATACTACATAACGATATACGTTATAACGTAATACTACATAACGTTATACGTTATAACGTAATAATACATAACGTTATACGTTATAACGTAATAATACATAACGTTATACGTTATAACGTAATACTACATAACGTTATACGTTATATCGTAATACTACATAACGTTATACGTTATAACGTAATACTTCCTAACGTTATACGTTATAACGTAATACTACATAACGTTATACGTTATAACGTAATACTACATAACGTTATACGTTATATCGTAATGCTACATAACGTTATACGTTATATGGTAATGCTACATAACGTTATACGTTATATCGTAATGCTACATAACGTTATACGTTATAAAGTAATGCTACATAACGTCATACGTTATAACGTAATGCTACATAACGTTATACGTTATATGGTAATGCTACATAACGTTATACGTTATATCGTAATGCTACATAACGTTATACGTTATATCGTAATACTACTTCACGTTACACGTTATAATGTAATACTACATAACGTTATACGTTATAACGTAATACTACATAACGTTATACGTTATATCGTAATGCTATATAACGTTATACGTTATAACGTAATACTACATAACGTTATACGTTATATGGTAATGCTACATAATGTTATACGTTATAACGTAATGCTACATAACGTTATAAGTTATAACGCAATACTACATAACGTTATACGTTATAACGTAATACTACATAACGATATACGTTATAACGTAATACTACATAACGTTATACGTTATAACGTAATAATACATAACGTTATACGTTATAACGTAATAATACATAACGTTATACGTTATAACGTAATACTACATAACGTTATACGTTATATCGTAATACTACATAACGTTATACGTTATAACGTAATACTTCCTAACGTTATACGTTATAACGTAATACTACATAACGTTATACGTTATATCGTAATGCTACATAACGTTATACGTTATAACGTAATACTACATAACGTTATACGTTATATGGTAATGCTACATAATGTTATACGTTATAACGTAATACTACATAACGTTATACGTTATAACGTAATACTACATAACGTTATACGTTATATCGTAATACTACATAACGTTATACGTTATAACGTAATGCTACAGAACGTTATACGTTATAACGTAATGCTACATAACGTTATACGTTATAACGTAATGCTACATAACGTTATACGTTATAACGTAATGCTACATAACGTTATACGTTATAACGTAATAATACATAACGTTATACGTTATAACGTAATACTACATAACGTTCTACGTTATATCGTAATGCTACATAACGTTATACGTTGTAACGTAATACTACATAACGTTATACGTTATAACGTAATACTACATAACGTTATACGTTATATCGTAATGCTACATAACGTTATACGTTATATGGTAATGATACATAACGTTATACGTTATATCGTAATGCTACATAACGTTATACGTTATAACGTATACTACATAAAGTTATACGTTATATCGTAATGCTACATAACGTTATACGTTATATGGTAATGATACATAACGTTATACGTTATATCGCAATAATACATAACGTTATACGTTAGAACGTAATAATACATAACGTTATACGTTATAACGTAATACTACATAACGTTATACGTTATATCGTAATACTACATAACGTTATACGTTATAACGTAATACTTCCTAACGTTATACGTTATAACGTAATACTACATAACGTTATACGTTATATCGTAATGCTACCATAACGTTATACGTTATATGGTAATGCTACATAACGTTATACGTTATATCGTAATGCTACATAACGTTATACGTTATAACGTAATGCTACGTAACTTTATACGTTATAACGTAATGCTACATAACGTTATACGTTATATGGTAATGCTACATAACGTTATACGTTATATCGTAATGCTACATAACGTTATACGTTGTAACGTAATACTACATAACGTTATCGTTATAACGTAATACTACATAACGTTATACGTTATATCGTAATGCTACATAACGTTATACGTTATATGGTAATGATACATAACCGCTATACGTTATATCGTAATGCTACATAACGTTATACGTTATAACGTAATGCTACATAACGTTATACGTTATAACGTAATACTACATAACGTTATACGTTATATGGTAATGCTACATAATGTTATACGTTATAACGTAATGCTACATAACGTTATACGTTATAACGCAATACTACATAACGTTATACGTTATAACGCAATACTACATAACGATATACGTTATAACGTAATACTACATAACGTTATACGTTATATCGTAATGCTACATAACGTTATACGTTATATCGTAATGCTACATAACGTTATACGTTATAACGTAATGCTACATAACGTTATACGTTATAACGTAATGCTACATAACGTTATACGTTATAACGTAATGTTACATAACGTTATACGTTATAACGTAATAATACATAACGTTATACGTTATAACGTAATACTACATAACGTTCTACGTTATATCGTAATGCTACATAACGTTATACGTTGTAACGTAATACTACATAACGTTATACGTTCTAACGTAATACTACATAACGTTATACGTTATATCGAATGCTACATAACGTTATACGTTCTAACGTAATACTACATAACGTTATACGTTATATCGTAATGCTACATAACGTTATATGTTATAACGTAATACTACATAACGTTATACGTTATATCGTAATACTACATAACGTTATACGTTATAAACGTAATACTACATAACGATATACGTTATAACGTAATACTACATAACGTTATACGTTATATCGTAATACTACATAACGTTATACGTTATAACGTAATACTACATAACGTTATACGTTATAACGTACTACTACATAACGTTATACGTTATATTGTAATGCTACATAACGTTATACGTTATATCGTAATGCTACATAACGTTATACGTTATATGGTAATGCTACATAACGTTATACGTTATAACGTAATACTACATAACGTTATACGTTATATCGTAATCCTACATAACGTTATACGTTATAACGTAATACTACATAATGTTATACGTTATATCGTAATGCTACATAAACGTTATACGTTATAACGTAATACTACATAACGTTATACGTATATCGTAATGCTACATAACGTTATACGTTATATGGTAATGCTACATAACGTTATACGTTATATCGTAATCCTACATAACGTTATACGTTATATGGTAATGCTACATAACGTTATACGATATATCGTAATGCTACATAACGTTATACGTTATATCGAAATGCTACATAACGTTATACGTTCTAACGTAATACTACATAACGTTATACGTTATATCGTAATGCTACATAACGTTATACGTTATATGGTAATGCTACATAACGTTATACGTTATAACGTAATACTACATAACGTTATACGTTATATGGTAATGATACATAACGTTATACGTTATATGGTAATGCTACATAACGTTATACGTTATAACGTAATACTACATAACGTTATACGTTATATCGTAATGCTACATAACGTTATACGTTATATGGTAATGATACATAACGTTATACGTTATAAACGTAATGCTACATAACGTTATACGTTATAACGTAATACTACATAACGATATACGTTATAACGTAATACTACATAACGTTATACGTTATATCGTAATACTACATAACGTTATACGTTATAACGTAATACTACATAACGTTATACGTTATAACGTACTACTACATAACGTTATACGTTATATTGTAATGCTACATAACGTTATACGTTATATCGTAATGCTACATAACGTTATACGTTATATGGTAATGCTACATAACGTTATAGTTATAACGTAATACTACATAACGTTATACGTTATATCGTAATGCTACATAACGTTATACGTTATATCGTAATCCTACATAACGTTATACGTTATATCGTAATGCTACATAACGTTATACGTTATATCGTAATGCTACATAACGTTATACGTTATAACGTAATGCTACATAACGTTATACGTTATAACGTAATACTACATAACGTTATACGTTATATGGTAATGCTACATAATGTTATACGTTATAACGTAATACTACATAACGTTATACGTTATAACGTAATGCTACATAACGTTATACGTTATAACGTAATGCTACATAACGTTATACGTTATATCGTAATCCTACATAACGTTATACGTTATAACGTAATACTACATACGTTATACGTTATATCGTAATACTACATAACGTTATACGTTATAACGTAATACTACATAACGTTATACGTTATAACGTAATACTACATAACGTTATACGTTATATCGTAATGCTACATAACGTTATACGTTATATCGTAATGCTACATAACGTTATACGTTATAACGTAATGCTACATAACGTTATACGTTATAACGTAATACTACATAACGTTATACGTTATATCGTAATGCTACATAACGTTATACGTTATAACGTAATACTACATAACGTTATACGTTATATGGTAATGCTACATAATGTTATACTTTATAACGTAATACTACATAACGTTATACGTTATAAAGTATAACATTATGTAGCATTACCATATAACGTATAACGTTATGTAGTATTACGTTATAACGTATAACGTTATGTAGCATTACGATATAACGTATAACGTTATGTAGTATTACGTTATAAACGTATAACGTTATGTAGCATTACGTTATAACGTATAAACGTTATGTAGCATTACGATATAACGTATAACGTTATGTAGCATTACGATATAACGTATAACGTTATGTAGTATTACGTTATAACGTATAACGTTATGTAGTATTACGTTATAACGTATAACGTTATGTAGTATTACGATATAACGTATAACGTTATGTAGTATTACGTTATAACGTATAACGTTATGTAGGATTACGATATAACGTATAACGTTATGTAGCATTACGTTATAACGTATAACGTTATGTAGCATTACGTTATAACGTATAACGTTATGTAGTATTACGTTATAACGTATAACATTATGTAGCATTACCATATAACGTATAACGTTATGTAGTATTACGTTATAACGTATAACGTTATGTAGCATTACGTTATAACGTATAACGTTATGTAGCATTACGATATAACGTATAACGTTATGTAGCATTACGATATAACGTATAACGTTATGTAGGATTACGATATAACGTATAACGTTATGTAGCATTACGATATAACGTATAACGTTATGTAGTATTACGTTATAACTATAACGTTATGTAGCATTACCATATAACGTATAACGTTATGTAGCATTACGATATAACGTATAACGTTATGTAGCATTACAATATAACGTATAACGTTATGTAGTAGTACGTTATAACGTATAACGTTATGTAGTATTACGTTATAACGTATAACGTTATGTAGTATTACGATATAACGTATAACGTTATGTAGTATTACGTTATAACGTATATCGTTATGTAGTATTACGTTATAACGTATAACGTTATGTAGCATTACGTTATAACGTATAACGTTATGTATCATTACCATATAACGTATAACGTTATGTAGCATTACGATATAACGTATAACGTTATGTAGTATTACGTTATAACGTATAACGTTATGTAGCATTACCATATAACGTATAACGTTATGTATCATTACCATATAACGTATAACGTTATGTAGTATTACGTTATAACGTATAACGTTATGTAGCATTACCATATAACGTATAACGTTATGTAGCATTACGATATAACGTATAACGTTATGTAGTATTACGTTAGAACGTATAACGTTATGTAGCATTTCGATATAACGTATAACGTTATGTAGCATTACGATATATCGTATAACGTTATGTAGCATTACCATATAACGTATAACGTTATGTAGGATTACGATATAACGTATAACGTTATGTAGCATTACCATATAACGTATAACGTTATGTAGCATTACGATATAACGTATAACGTTATGTAGTATTACGTTATAACGTATAACGTTATGTAGCATTACGATATAACGTATAACCTTATGTAGTATTACGTTATAACGTATAACGTTATGTAGGATTACGATATAACGTATAACGTTATGTAGTATTACGTTATAACGTATAACGTTATGTAGCATTACCATATAACGTATAACGTTATGTAGCATTACGATATAACGTATAACGTTATGTAGCATTACAATATAACGTATAACGTTATGTAGTAGTACGTTATAACGTATAACGTTATGTAGTATTACGTTATAACGTATAACGTTATGTAGTATTACGATATAACGTATAACGTTATGTAGTATTACGTTATAACGTATATCGTTATGTAGTATTACGTTATAACGTATAACGTTATGTAGTATTACGATATAACGTATAACGTTATGTAGTATTACGTTATAACATATAACGTTATGTAGCATTACGATATAACGTATAACGTTATGTAGTATTACGTTAGAACGTATAACGTTATGTAGCATTTCGATATAACGTATAACGTTATGTAGTATTACGTTAGAACGTATAACGTTATGTAGTATTACGTTACAACGTATAACGTTATGTAGCATTACGATATAACGTAGAACGTTATGTAGTATTACGTTATAAACGTATAACGTTATGTATTATTACGTTATAACGTATAACGTTATGTAACATTACGTTATAACGTATAACGTTATGTAGCATTACGTTATAACGTATAACGTTATGTAGCATTACGTTATAACGTATAACGTTATGTAGCATTACGATATAACGTATAACGTTATGTAGCATTACGATATAACGTATAACGTTATGTAGTATTACGTTATAACGTATATCGTTATGTAGTATTGCGTTATAACGTATAACGTTATGTAGTATTGCGTTATAACGTATAACGTTATGTAGCATTACGTTATAACGTATAACATTATGTAGCATTACCATATAACGTATAACGTTATGTAGTATTACGTTATAACGTATAACGTTATGTAGCATTACGTTATAACGTATAACGTTATGTAGCATTACGATATAACGTATAGCGTTATGTATCATTACCATATAACGTATAACGTTATGTAGCATTACGATATAACGTATAACGTTATGTAGTATTACGTTATAACGTATAACGTTATGTAGTATTACGTTACAACGTATAACGTTATGTAGCATTACGATATAACGTATAACGTTATGTAGCATTACCATATAACGTATAACGTTATGTAGCATTACGTTATAACGTATAAAGTTACGTAGCATTACGTTATAACGTATAACGTTATGTAGCATTACGATATAACGTATAACGTTATGTAGCATTACCATATAACGTATAAACGTTATGTAGCATTACGATATAACGTATAACGTTATGTAGTATTACGTTATAACGTATAACGTTAGGAAGTATTACGTTATAACGTATAACGTTATGTAGTATTACGATATAACGTATAACGTTATGTAGTATTACGTTATAACGTATAACGTTATGTATTATTACGTTCTAACGTATAACGTTATGTATTATTGCGATATAACGTATAACGTTATGTATCATTACCATATAACGTATAACGTTATGTAGCATTACGATATAACGTATAACTTTATGTAGTATTACGTTATAACGTATAACGTTATGTAGCATTACGATATAACGTATAACGTTATGTATCATTACCATATAACGTATAACGTTATGTAGCATTACGATATAACGTATAACGTTATGTAGTATTACGTTATAACGTATAACGTTATGTAGTATTACGTTACAACGTATAACGTTATGTAGCATTACGATATAACGTAGAACGTTATGTAGTATTACGTTATAACGTATAACGTTATGTATTATTACGTTATAACGTATAACGTTATGTAGCATTACGTTATAACGTATAACGTTATGTAGCATTACGTTATAACGTATAACGTTATGTAGCATTACGTTATAACGTATAACGTTCTGTAGCATTACGTTATAACGTATAACGTTATGTAGTATTACGATATAACGTATAACGTTATGTAGTATTACGTTATAACGTATAACGTTATGTAGTATTACGTTATAACGTATAACATTATGTAGCATTACCATATAACGTATAACGTTATGTAGTATTACGTTATAACGTATAACGTTATGTAGCATTACGATATAACGTATAACGTTATGTAGTATTACGTTATAACGTATAACGTTAGGAAGTATTACGTTATAACGTATAACGTTATGTAGTATTACGATATAACGTATAACGTTATGTAGTATTACGTTATAACGTATAACGTTATGTATTATTACGTTATAACGTATAACGTTATGTATTATTACGTTATAACGTATAACGTTATGTAGTATTACGTTATAACGTATATCGTTATGTAGTATTACGTTATAACGTATAACGTTATGTAGTATTGCGTTATAACTTATAACGTTATGTAGCATTACGTTATAACGTATAACATTATGTAGCATTACCATATAACGTATAACGTTATGTAGTATTACGTTATAACGTATAACGTTATATAGCATTACGATATAACGTATAACGTTATGTAGTATTACGTTATAACGTATAACGTTATGTAGTATTACATTATAACGTGTAACGTGAAGTAGTATTACGATATAACGTATAACGTTATGTAGCATTACGATATAACGTATAACGTTATGTAGCATTACCATATAACGTATAACGTTATGTAGCATTACGTTATAACGTATGACGTTATGTAGCATTACTTTATAACGTATAACGTTATGTAGCATTACGATATAACGTATAACGTTATGTAGCATTACCATATAACGTATAACGTTATGTAGCATTACGATATAACGTATAACGTTATGTAGTATTACGTTATAACGTATAACGTTATGTAGTATTACGTTATAACGTATAACGTTAGGAAGTATTACGTTATAACGTATAACGTTATGTAGTATTACGATATAACGTATAACGTTATGTAGTATTACGTTATAACGTATAACGTTATGTATTATTACGTTATAACGTATAACGTTATGTATTATTACGTTATAACGTATAACGTTATGTAGTATTACGTTATAACGTATATCGTTATGTAGTATTACGTTATAACGTATAACGTTATGTAGTATTGCGTTATAACTTATAACGTTATGTAGCATTACGTTATAACGTATAACATTATGTAGCATTACCATATAACGTATAACGTTATGTAGTATTACGTTATAACGTATAACGTTATATAGCATTACGATATAACGTATAACGTTATGTAGTATTACGTTATAACGTATAACGTTATGTAGTATTACATTATAACGTGTAACGTGAAGTAGTATTACGATATAACGTATAACGTTATGTAGCATTACGATATAACGTATAACGTTATGTAGCATTACCATATAACGTATAACGTTATGTAGCATTACGTTATAACGTATGACGTTATGTAGCATTACTTTATAACGTATAACGTTATGTAGCATTACGATATAACGTATAACGTTATGTAGCATTACCATATAACGTATAACGTTATGTAGCATTACGATATAACGTATGACGTTATGTAGTATTACGTTATAACGTATAACGTTAGGAAGTATTACGTTATAACGTATAACGTTATGTAGTATTACGATATAACGTATAACGTTGTGTAGTATTACGTTATAACGTATAACGTTATGTAGTATTACGATATAACGTATAACGTTATGTAGTATGACGTTATAACGTATAACGTTATGTAGGATTACGATATAACGTATAACGTTATGTAGTATTACGGTATAACGTATAACATTATGTAGCATTACCATATAACGTATAACGTTATGTAGTATTACGTTATAACGTATAACGTTATGTAGCATTACGATATAACGTATAACGTTATGTAGTATTACGTTATAACGTGTAACGTGAAGTAGTATTACGATATAACGTATAACGTTATGTAGCATTACGATATAACGTATAACGTTATGTAGCATTACCATATAACGTATAACGTTATGTAGCATTACGTTATAACGTATGACGTTATGTAGCATTACTTTATAACGTATAGCGTTATGTAGCATTACGATATAACGTATAACGTTATGTAGCATTACCATATAACGTATAACGTTATGTAGCATTACGATATAACGTATGACGTTATGTAGTATTACGTTATAACGTATAACGTTAGGAAGTATTACGTTATAACGTATAACGTTATGTAGTATTACGATATAACGTATAACGTTGTGTAGTATTACGTTATAACGTATAACGTTATGTAGTATTACGATATAACGTATAACGTTATGTAGAATGACGTTATAACGTATAACGTTATGTAGGATTACGATATAACGTATAACGTTATGTAGTATTACGGTATAACGTATAACATTATGTAGCATTACCATATAACGTATAACGTTATGTAGTATTACGTTATAACGTATAACGTTATGTAGCATTACGATATAACGTATAACGTTATGTAGTATTACGTTATAACGTATAACGTTATATAGTATTACGTTATAACGTGTAACGTTAAGTAGTATTACGATATAACGTATAACGTTATGTAGCATTACGATATAACGTATAACGTTATGTATCATTACCATATAACGTATAACGTTATGTAGCATTACGATATAACGTATAACGTTATGTAGTATTACGTCATAACGTATAGCGTTTTGTAGCATTACGATATAACGTATAACGTTATGTATCATTACCATATAACGTATAACGTTATGTAGCATTACGATATAACGTATAACTTTATGTAGTATTACGTTATAACGTATAACGTTATGTAGCATTACGATATAACGTATAACGTTATGTAGCATTACGATATAACGTATAACGTTATGTATCATTACCATATAACGTATAACGTTATGTAGCATTACGATATAACGTATAACTTTATGTAGTATTACGTTATAACGTATAACGTTATGTAGCATTACGATATAACGTATAACGTTATGTATCATTACCATATAACGTATAACGATATGTAGCATTACGATATAACGTATAACGTTATGTAGTATTACGTTATAACGTATAACGTTATGTAGTATTACGTTAAACGTATAACGTTATGTAGCATTACGATATAACGTAGAACGTTATGTAGTATTACGTTATAACGTATAACGTTATGTATTATTACGTTATAACGTATAACGTTATGTATTATTACGTTATAACGTATAACGTTATGTAGTATTACGTTATAACGTATATCGTTATGTAGTATTACGTTATAACGTATAACGTTATGTAGTATTGCGTTATAACTTATAACGTTATGTAGCATTACGTTATAACGTATAACATTATGTAGCATTACCATATAACGTATAACGTTATGTAGTATTACGTTATAACGTATAACGTTATATAGCATTACGATATAACGTATAACGTTATGTAGTATTACGTTATAACGTATAACGTTATGTATTATTACGTTATAACGTATAACGTTATGTATTATTACGTTATAACGTATAACGTTATGTAGTATTACGTTATAACGTATATCGTTATGTAGTATTACGTTATAACGTATAACGTTATGTAGTATTGCGTTATAACTTATAACGTTATGTAGCATTACGTTATAACGTATAACATTATGTAGCATTACCATATAACGTTTAACGTTATGTAGTATTACGTTATAACGTATAACGTTATATAGCATTACGATATAACGTATAACGTTATGTAGTATTACGTTATAACGTATAACGTTATGTAGTATTACATTATAACGTGTAACGTGAAGTAGTATTACGATATAACGTATAACGTTATGTAGCATTACGATATAACGTATAACGTTATGTAGCATTACCATATAACGTATAACGTTATGTAGCATTACGTTATAACGTATGACGTTATGTAGCATTACTTTATAACGTATAACGTTATGTAGCATTACGATATAACGTATAACGTTATGTAGCATTACCATATAACGTATAACGTTATGTAGCATTACGATATAACGTATGACGTTATGTAGTATTACGTTATAACGTATAACGTTAGGAAGTATTACGTTATAACGTATAACGTTATGTAGTATTACGATATAACGTATAACGTTGTGTAGTATTACGTTATAACGTATAACGTTATGTAGTATTACGATATAACGTATAACGTTATGTAGTATGACGTTATAACGTATAACGTTATGTAGGATTACGATATAACGTATAACGTTATGTAGTATTACGGTATAACGTATAACATTATGTAGCATTACCATATAACGTATAACGTTATGTAGTATTACGTTATAACGTATAACGTTATGTAGCATTACGATATAACGTATAACGTTATGTAGTATTACGTTATAACGTATAACGTTATATAGTATTACGTTATAACGTGTAACGTTAAGTAGTATTACGATATAACGTATAACGTTATGTAGCATTACGATATAACGTATAACGTTATGTATCATTACCATATAACGTATAACGTTATGTAGCATTACGATATAACGTGTAACGTTATGTAGTATTACGTCATAACGTATAGCGTTTTGTAGCATTACGATATAACGTATAACGTTATGTATCATTACCATATAACGTATAACGTTATGTAGCATTACGATATAACGTATAACTTTATGTAGTATTACGTTATAACGTATAACGTTATGTAGCATTACGATATAACGTATAACGTTATGTAGCATTACGATATAACGTATAACGTTATGTATCATTACCATATAACGTATAACGTTATGTAGCATTACGATATAACGTATAACTTTATGTAGTATTACGTTATAACGTATAACGTTATGTAGCATTACGATATAACGTATAACGTTATGTATCATTACCATATAACGTATAACGATATGTAGCATTACGATATAACGTATAACGTTATGTAGTATTACGTTATAACGTATAACGTTATGTAGTATTACGTTACAACGTATAACGTTATGTAGCATTACGATATAACGTAGAACGTTATGTAGTATTACGTTATAACGTATAACGTTATGTATTATTACGTTATAACGTATAACGTTATGTAGCATTACGTTATAACGTATAACGTTATGTAGCATTACGTTATAACGTATAACGTTATGTAGCATTACGTTATAACGTATAACGTTATGTAGCATTACGTTATAACGTATAACGTTATGTAGTATTACGATATAACGTATAACGTTATGTAGTATTACGTTATAACGTATAACGTTATGTAGTATTACGTTATAACGTATAACATTATGTAGCATTACCATATAACGTATAACGTTATGTAGTATTACGTTATAACGTATAACGTTATGTAGCATTACGATATAACGTATAGCGTTATGTAGTATTACGTTATAACGTATAACGTTAGGAAGTATTACGTTATAACGTATAACGTTATGTAGTATTACGATATAACGTATAACGTTATGTAGTATTACGTTATAACGTATAACGTTATGTATTATTACGTTATAACGTATAACGTTATGTATTATTACGTTATAACGTATAACGTTATGTAGTATTACGTTATAACGTATATCGTTATGTAGTATTACGTTATAACGTATAACGTTATGTAGTATTGCGTTATAACTTATAACGTTATGTAGCATTACGTTATAACGTATAACATTATGTAGCATTACCATATAACGTATAACGTTATGTAGTATTACGTTATAACGTATAACGTTATATAGCATTACGATATAACGTATAACGTTATGTAGTATTACGTTATAACGTATAACGTTATGTAGTATTACATTATAACGTGTAACGTGAAGTAGTATTACGATATAACGTATAGCGTTATGTAGTATTACGTTATAACGTATAACGTTAGGAAGTATTACGTTATAACGTATAACGTTATGTAGTATTACGATATAACGTATAACGTTATGTAGTATTACGTTATAACGTATAACGTTATGTATTATTACGTTATAACGTATAACGTTATGTATTATTACGTTATAACGTATAACGTTATGTAGTATTACGTTATAACGTATATCGTTATGTAGTATTACGTTATAACGTATAACGTTATGTAGTATTGCGTTATAACTTATAACGTTATGTAGTATTGCGTTATAACTTATAACGTTATGTAGCATTACGTTATAACGTATAACATTATGTAGCATTACCATATAACGTATAACGTTATGTAGTATTACGTTATAACGTATAACGTTATATAGCATTACGATATAACGTATAACGTTATGTAGTATTACGTTATAACGTATAACGTTATGTAGTATTACATTATAACGTGTAACGTGAAGTAGTATTACGATATAACGTATAACGTTATGTAGTATTACGATATAACGTATAACATTATGTAGCATTACCGTATAACGTATAACGTTATGTAGTATTACGTTATAACGTATAACGTTATGTAGCATTACGTTATAACGTATAACATTATGTAGCATTACCATATAACGTATAACGTTATGTAGTATTACGTTATAACGTATAACGTTATGTAGTATTACGTTATAACGTATAACGTTAGGAAGTATTACGTTATAACGTATAACGTTATGTAGTATTACGATATAACGTATAACGTTGTGTAGTATTACGTTATAACGTATAACGTTATGTAGTATTACGATATAACGTATAACATTATGTAGCATTACCGTATAACGTATAACGTTATGTAGTATTACGTTATAACGTATAACGTTATGTAGCATTACGATATAACGTATAACGTTATGTAGTATTACGTTATAACGTATAACGTTATATAGTATTACGTTATAACGTGTAACGTTAAGTAGTATTACGATATAACGTATAACGTTATGTAGCATTACGATATAACGTATAACGTTATGTATCATTACCATATAACGTATAACGTTATGTAGCATTACGATATAACGTATAACGTTATGTAGTATTACGTCATAACGTATAGCGTTATGTAGCATTACGATATAACGTATAACGTTATGTATCATTACCATATAACGTATAACGTTATGTAGCATTACGATATAACGTATAACTTTATGTAGTATTACGTTATAACGTATAACGTTATGTAGCATTACGATATAACGTATAACGTTATGTAGCATTACGATATAACGTATAACGTTATGTATCATTACCATATAACGTATAACGTTATGTAGCATTACGATATAACGTATAACTTTATGTAGTATTACGTTATAACGTATAACGTTATGTAGCATTACGATATAACGTATAACATTATGTAGCATTACCATATAACGTATAACGTTATGTAGTATTACGTTATAACGTATAACGTTATGTAGCATTACGATATAACGTATAACGTTATGTAGTATTACGTTATAACGTATAACGTTATGTAGTATTACGTTATAACGTGTAACGTTAAGTAGTATTACGATATAACGTATAACGTTATGTAGCATTACGATATAACGTATAACGTTATGTATCATAACCATATAACGTATAACGTTATGTAGCATTACGATATAACGTATAACGTTATGTAGTATTACGTCATAATGTATAACGTTATGTAGCATTACGATATAACGTATAACGTTATGTATCATTACCATATAACGTATAACGTTATGTAGCATTACGATATAACGTATAACATTATGTAGTATTACGTTATAACGTATAACGTTATGTAGCATTACGATATAACGTATAACGTTATGTAGCATTACGATATAACGTATAACGTTATGTAGTATTACGTTATAACGTATATCGTTATGTAGTACTACGTTATAACGTATAACGTTATGTAGTATAGCGTTATAACGTATAACATTATGTAGCAATACGTTATAACGTATAACATTATGTAGCATTACCATATAACGTATAACGTTATGTAGTATTACGTTATAACGTATAACGTTATGTAGCATTACGATATAACGTATAACGTTATGTAGCATTACCATATAACGTATAACGTTATGTAGCATTACGATATAACGTATAACGTTATGTAGTATTACGTTATAACGTATAACGTTATGTAGTATTACGTTATAACGTGTAACGTTAAGTAGTATTACGATATAACGTATAACGTTATGTAGCATTACGATATAACGTATAACGTTATGTATCATTACCATATAACGTATAACGTTATGTAGCATTACGATATAACGTATAACGTTATGTAGTATTACTTCATAACGCATAACGTTATGTAGCATTACGATATAACGTATAACGTTATGTATCATTACCATATAACGTATAACGTTATGTAGCATTACGATATAACGTATAACTTTATGTAGTATTACGTTATAACGTATAACGTTATGTAGCATTACGATATAACGTATAACGTTATGTAGCATTACGATATAACGTATAACGTTATGTAGTATTACGTTATAACGTATATCGTTATGTAGTATTACGTTATAACGTATAACGTTATGTAGTATTGCGTTATAACGTATAACATTATGTAGCATTACGTTATAACGTATAACATTATGTAGCATTACCATATAACGTATAACGTTATGTAGTATTACGTTATAACGTATAACGTTATGTAGCATTACGATATAACGTATAACGTTATGTAGTATTACGTTATAACGTATAACGTTATGTAGTATTACGTTATAACGTGTAACGTTAAGTAGTATTACGATATAACGTATAACGTTATGTAGCATTACGATATAACGTATAACGTTATGTATCATTACCATATAACGTATAACGTTATGTAGCATTACGATATAACGTATAACGTTATGTAGTATTACGTCATAACGTATAACGTTATGTAGCATTACGATATAACGTATAACGTTATGTATCATTACCATATAACGTATAACGTTATGTAGCATTACGATATAACGTATAACTTTATGTAGTATTACGTTATAACGTATAACGTTATGTAGCATTACGATATAACGTATAACGTTATGTAGCATTACGATATAACGTATAACGTTATGTAGTATTACGTTATAACGTATATCGTTATGTAGTATTACGTTATAACGTATAACGTTATGTAGTATTGCGTTATAACGTATAACATTATGTAGCATTACGTTATAACGTATAACATTATGTAGCATTACCATATAACGTATAACGTTATGTAGTATTACGTTATAACGTATAACGTTATGTAGCATTACGATATAACGTATAACGTTATGTAGTATTACGTTATAACGTATAACGTTATGTAGTATTACATTATAACGTGTAACGTTAAGTAGTATTACGATATAACGTATAACGTTATGTAGCATTACGATATAACGTATAACGTTATGTAGCATTACCATATAACGTATAACGTTATGTAGCATTACGTTATAACGTATAACGTTATGTAGCATTACGATATAACGTCTAACGTTATGTAGCATTACCATATAACGTATAACGTTATGTAGCATTACGATATAACGTATAACGTTATGTAGTATTACGTTATAACGTATAACGTTAGGAAGTATTACGTTATAACGTATAACGTTATGTAGCATTACGATATAACGTATAACGTTGTGTAGTATTACGTTATAACGTATAACGTTATGTATTATTACGTTATAACGTATAACGTTATGTATTATTACGATATAACGTATAACGTTATGTAGCATTACCATATAACGTATAACGTTATGTAGCATTACGATATAACGTATAACGTTATGTAGCATTACGATATAACGTATAACGTTATGTAGTATTACGTTAGAACGTATAACGTTATGTAGCATTTCGATATAACGTATAACGTTATGTAGCATTACGATATAACGTATAACGTTATGTAGCATTACCATATAACGTATAACGTTATGTAGCATTACGATATAACGTATAACGTTATGTAGTATTACGTTATAACGTATAACGTTATGTAGCATTACGATATAACGTATAACATTATGTAGTATTACGTTATAACGTATAACGTTATGTAGTATTACGTTATAACGTATAACGTTATGTAGTATTACGATATAACGTATAACGTTATGTAGTATTACGTTATAACGTATAACGTTATGTAGGATTACGATATAACGTATAACGTTATGTAGTATTACGTTATAACGTATAACGTTATGTAGTATTACGTTATAACGTATAACGTTATGTAGTATTACATTATAACGTGTAACGTTAAGTAGTATTACGATATAACGTATAACGTTATGTAGCATTACGATATAACGTATAACGTTATGTAGCATTACCATATAACGTATAACGTTATGTAGCATTACGTTATAACGTATAACGTTATGTAGCATTACGTTATAACGTATAACGTTATGTAGCATTACGATATAACGTATAACGTTATGTAGCATTACCATATAACGTATAACGTTATGTAGCATTACGATATAACGTATAACGTTATGTAGTATTACGTTATAACGTATAACGTTAGGAAGTATTACGTTATAACGTATAACGTTATGTAGCATTACGATATAACGTATAACGTTGTGTAGTATTACGTTATAACGTATAACGTTATGTATTATTACGTTATAACGTATAACGTTATGTATTATTACGATATAACGTATAACGTTATGTAGCATTACCATATAACGTATAACGTTATGTAGCATTACGATATAACGTATAACGTTATGTAGCATTACGATATAACGTATAACGTTATGTAGTATTACGTTAGAACGTATAACGTTATGTAGCATTTCGATATAACGTATAACGTTATGTAGCATTACGATATAACGTATAACGTTATGTAGCATTACCATATAACGTATAACGTTATGTAGCATTACGATATAACGTATAACGTTATGTAGTATTACGTTATAACGTATAACGTTATGTAGCATTACGATATAACGTATAACATTATGTAGTATTACGTTATAACGTATAACGTTATGTAGTATTACGTTATAACGTATAACGTTATGTAGTATTACGATATAACGTATAACGTTATGTAGTATTACGTTATAACGTATAACGTTATGCAGGATTACGATATAACGTATAACGTTATGTAGTATTACGTTATAACGTATAACATTATGTAGCATTACCATATAACGTTATGTAGTATTACGTTATAACGTATAACGTTATGTAGCATTACGATATAACGTATAACGTTATGTAGTATTACGTTATAACGTATAACGTTATGTAGTATTACGTTATAACGTGTAACGTTAAGTAGTATTACGATATAACGTATAACGTTATGTAGCATTACGATATAACGTATAACGTTATGTATCATTACCATATAACGTATAACGCTATGTAGCATTACGATATAACGTATAACGTTATGTAGTATTACGTCATAACGTATAACGTTATGTAGCATTACGATATAACGTATAACGTTATGTATCATTACCATATAACGTATAACGTTATGTAGCATTACGATATAACGTATAACTTTATGTAGTATTACGTTATAACGTATAACGTTATGTAGCATTACGATATAACGTATAACGTTATGTAGCATTACGATATAACGTATAACGTTATGTATCATTACCATATAACGTATAACGTTATGTAGCATTACGATATAACGTATAACTTTATGTAGTATTACGTTATAACGTATAACGTTATGTAGCATTACGATATAACGTATAACGTTATGTATCATTACCATATAACGTATAACGTTATGTATCATTACCATATAACGTATAACGTTATGTAGCATTACGATATAACGTATAACTTTATGTAGTATTACGTTATAACGTATAACGTTATGTAGCATTACGATATAACGTATAACATTATGTAGCATTACCATATAACGTATAACGTTATGTAGTATTACGTTATAACGTATAACGTTATGTAGCATTACGTTATAACGTATAACGTTATGTAGCATTACGATATAACGTATAACGTTATGTAGCATTACGATATAACGTATAACGTTATGTATCATTACCATATAACGTATAACGTTATGTAGCATTACGATATAACGTATAACTTTATGTAGTATTACGTTATAACGTATAACGTTATGTAGCATTACGATATAACGTATAACATTATGTAGCATTACCATATAACGTATAACGTTATGTAGTATCACGTTATAACGT
The DNA here is from genome assembly GCA_936014575.1 of Bombus lapidarius. Lineage (NCBI taxonomy): Eukaryota > Metazoa > Arthropoda > Insecta > Hymenoptera > Apidae > Bombus > Bombus lapidarius. Next base: position 44,044 of record CAKXZU010000484.1, on the reverse strand, counting down.
ATAACGTTATGTAGCATTACGTTATAACGTATAACGTTATGTAGCATTACGATATAACGTATAACGTTATGTAGCATTACGATATAACGTATAACGTTATATATCATTACCATATAACGTATAACGTTATGTAGCATTACGATATAACGTATAACTTTATGTAGTATTACGTTATAACGTATAACGTTATGTAGCATTACGATATAACGTATAACATTATGTAGCATTACCATATAACGTATAACGTTATGTAGTATTACGTTATAACGTATAACGTTATGTAGCATTACGTTATAACGTATAACGTTATGTAGCATTACGATATAACGTATAACGTTATGTAGCATTACGATATAACGTATAACGTTATGTATCATTACCATATAACGTATAACGTTATGTAGCATTACGATATAACGTATAACTTTATGTAGTATTACGTTATAACGTATAACGTTATGTAGCATTACGATATAACGTATAACATTATGTAGCATTACCATATAACGTCTAACGTTATGTAGTATTACGTTATAACGTATAACGTTATGTAGCATTACGTTATAACGTATAACGTTATGTAGCATTACGATATAACGTATAACGTTATGTAGCATTACCATATAACGTATAACGTTATGTAGCATTACGTTATAACGTATAACGTTATGTAGCATTACGTTATAACGTATAACGTTATGTAGAATTACGATATAACGTATAACGTTATGTAGCATTACCATATAACGTATAACGTTATGTAGTATTACGTTATAACGTATAACGTTATGTAGCATTACGATATAACGTATAACGTTATGTAGTATTACGTCATAACATATAACGTTAGGAAGTATTACGTTATAACGTATAACGTTATGTAGTATTACGATATAACGTATAACGTTATGTAGTATTACGTTATAACGTATAACGTTATTTATTATTACGTTATAACGTATAACGTTATGTATTATTACGTTATAACGTATAACGTTATGTAGTATTACGTTATAACGTATATCGTTATGTAGTATTACGTTATAACGTATAACGTTATGTAGTATTGCGTTATAACGTATAACGTTATGTAGCATTACTTTATAACGTATAACGTTATGTAGCATTACGATATAACGTATAACGTTATGTAGTATTACGTTATGACGTATAACGTTATGTAGTATTACGTTATAACGTATAACGTTATGTATTATTACGTTATAACGTATAACGTTATGTATTATTACGATACAACGTATAACGTTATGTATCATTACCATATAACGTATAACGTTATGTAGCATTACGATATAACGTATAACTTTATGTAGTATTACGTTATAACGTATAACGTTATGTAGCATTACGATATAACGTATAACGTTATGTATCATTACCATATAACGTATAACGTTATGCAGCATTACGATATAACGTATAACGTTATGTAGTATTACGTTATAACGTATAACGTTATGTAGTATTACGTTACAACGTATAACGTTATGTAGCATTACGATATAACGTAGAACGTTATGTAGTATTACGTTATAACGTATAACGTTATGTATTATTACGTTATAACGTATAACGTTATATAGCATTACGTTATAACGTATAACGTTATGTAGCATTACGTTATAACGTATAACGTTATGTAGCATTACGTTATAACGTATAACGTTATGTAGTATTACGATATAACGTATAACGTTATGTAGTATTACGTTATAACGTATAACGTTATGTAGTATTACGTTATAACGTATAACATTATGTAGCATTACCATATAACGTATAACGTTATGTAGTATTACGTTATAACGTATAACGTTATGTAGCATTACGATATAACGTATAACGTTATGTAGTATTACGTTATAACGTATAACGATAGGAAGTATTACGTTATAACGTATAACGTTATGTAGTATTACGATATAACGTATAACGTTATGTAGTATTACGTTATAACGTATAACGTTATGTATTATTACGTTATAACGTATAACGTTATGTATTATTACGTTATAACGTGTAACGTTATGTAGTATTACGTTATAACGTATATCGTTATGTAGTATTACGTTATAACGTATAACATTATGTAGCATTACCATATAACGTATAACGTTATGTAGTATTACGTTATAACGTATAACGTTATGTAGCATTACGATATAACGTATAACGTTATGTAGTATTACGTTATAACGTATAACGTTAGGAAGTATTACGTTATAACGTATAACGCTATGTAGTATTACGATATAACGTATAACGTTATGTAGTATTACGTTATAACGTATAACGTTATGTATTATTACGTTATAACGTATAACGTTATGTATTATTACGTTATAACGTGTAACGTTATGTAGTATTACGTTATAACGTATATCGTTATGTAGTATTACGTTATAACGTATAACGTTATGTAGTATTGCGTTATAACGTATAACGTTATGTAGCATTACGTTATAACGTATAACATTACGTAGCATTACCATATAACGTATAACGTTATGTAGTATTACGTTATAACGTATAACGTTATGTAGCATTACGATATAACGTATAACGTTATGTAGTATTACGTTATAACGTATAACGTTATGTAGTATTACATTATAACGTGTAACGTTAAGTAGTATTACGATATAACGTATAACGTTATGTAGCATTACGATATAACGTATAACGTTATGTAGCATTACCATATAACGTATAACGTTATGTAGCATTACGTTATAACGTATAACGTTATGTAGCATTACGTTGTAACGTATAACGTTATGTAGCATTACGATATAACGTATAACGTTATGTTGCCTTACCATATAACGTATAACGTTATGTAGCATTACGATATAACGTATAACGTTATGTAGTATTACGTTATAACGTATAACGTTAGGAAGTATTACGTTATAACGTATAACGTTATGTAGTATTACGATATGACGTATAACGTTATGTAGTACTACGTTATAACGTATAACGTTATGTATTATTACGTTATAACGTATTACGTTATGTATTATTACGATATAACGTATAACGTTATGTAGCATTACCATATAACGTATAACGTTATGTAGCATTACGATATAACGTATAACGTTATGTAGTATTACGTTATAACGTATAACGTTATGTAGTATTACGATATAACGTATAACGTTATGTAGTATTACGTTATAACGTATAACGTTATGTAGGATTACGATATAACGTATAACGTTATGTAGTATTACGTTATAACGTATAACGTTATGTAGCATTACCATATAACGTATAACGTTATGTAGCATTACGATATAACGTATAACGTTATGTAGCATTACAATATAACGTATAACGTTATGTAGTAGTACGTTATAACGTATAACGTTATGTAGTATTACGTTATAACGTATAACGTTATGTAGTATTACGATATAACGTATAACGTTATGTAGTATTACGTTATAACGTATATCGTTATGTAGTATTACGTTATAACGTATAACGTTATGTAGTATTACGATATAACGTATAACGTTATGTAGTATTACGTTATAACATATAACGTTATGTAGCATTACGATATAACGTATAACGTTATGTAGTATTACGTTAGAACGTATAACGTTATGTAGCATTTCGGTATAACGTATAACGTTATGTAGCATTACGATATATCGTATAACGTTATGTAGCATTACCATATAACGTATAACGTTATGTAGCATTACGATATAACGTATAACGTTATGTAGTATTACGTTATAACGTATAACGTTATGTAGCATTACGATATAACGTATAACGTTATGTAGTATTACGTTATAACGTATAACGTTATGTAGTATTACGTTATAACGTATAACGTTATGTAGTATTACGATATAACGTATAACGTTATGTAGTATTACGTTATAACGTATAACGTTATGTAGTATTACGTTATAACGTATAACGTTATGTAGTATTACATTATAACGTGTAGCCTTAAGTAGTATTACGATATATCGTATAACGTTATGTAGCATTACGATATAACGTATAACGTTATGTAGCATTACCATATAACGTATAACGTTATGTAGCATTACGTTATAGCGTATAACGTTATGTAGCATTACGTTATAACGTATAACGTTATGTAGCATTACGATATAACGTATAACGTTATGTAGCATTACCATATAACGTATAACGTTATGTAGCATTACGATTTAACGTATAACGTTATGTAGTATTACGTTATAACGTATAACGTTAGGAAGTATTACGTTATAACGTATAACGTTATGTAGTATTACGATATAACGTATAACGTTATGTAGTATTACGTTATAACGTATAACGTTATGTATTATTACGTTATAACGTATAACGTTATGTATTATTACGTTATAACGTATAACGTTATGTAGTATTACGTTATAACGTATATCGTTATGTAGCATTACGTTATAACGTATAACGTTATGTAGTATTGCGTTATAACGTATAACGTTATGTAGCATTACGTTATAACGTATAACGTTATGTAGCATTACGATATAACGTATAACGTTATGTTGCCTTACCATATAACGTATAACGTTATGTAGCATTACGATATAACATATAACGTTATGTAGTATTACGTTATAACGTATAACGTTAGGAAGTATTACGTTATAACGTATAACGTTATGTAGTATTACGATATAACGTATAACGTTATGTAGTACTACGTTATAACGTATAACGTTATGTATTATTACGTTATAACGTATTACGTTATGTATTATTACGATATAACGTATAACGTTATGTAGCATTACCATATAACGTATAACGTTATGTAGCATTACGATATAACGTATAACGTTATGTAGTATTACGTTATAACGTATAACGTTATGTAGTATTACGATATAACGTATAACGTTATGTAGTATTACGTTATAACGTATAACGTTATGTAGGATTACGATATAACGTATAACGTTATGTAGTATTACGTTATAACGTATAACGTTATGTAGCATTACCATATAACGTATAACGTTATGTAGCATTACGATATAACGTATAACGTTATGTAGCATTACGATATAACGTATAACGTTATGTAGTATTACGTTAGAACGTATAACGTTATGTAGCATTTCGGTATAACGTATAACGTTATGTAGTATTACGTTATAACGTATAACGTTATGTAGGATTACGATATAACGTATAACGTTATGTAGTATTACGTTATAACGTATAACGTTATGTAGCATTACCATATAACGTATAACGTTATGTAGCATTACGATATAACGTATAACGTTATGTAGCATTACAATATAACGTATAACGTTATGTAGTAGTACGTTATAACGTATAACGTTATGTAGTATTACGTTATAACGTATAACGTTATGTAGTATTACGATATAACGTATAACGTTATGTAGTATTACGTTATAACGTATATCGTTATGTAGTATTACGTTATAACGTATAACGTTATGTAGTATTACGATATAACGTATAACGTTATGTAGTATTACGTTATAACATATAACGTTATGTAGCATTACGATATAACGTATAACGTTATGTAGTATTACGTTAGAACGTATAACGTTATGTAGCATTTCGGTATAACGTATAACGTTATGTAGCATTACGATATATCGTATAACGTTATGTAGCATTACCATATAACGTATAACGTTATGTAGCATTACGATATAACGTATAACGTTATGTAGTATTACGTTATAACGTATAACGTTATGTAGCATTACGATATAACGTATAACGTTATGTAGTATTACGTTATAACGTATAACGTTATGTAGTATTACGTTATAACGTATAACGTTATGTAGTATTACGATATAACGTATAACGTTATGTAGTATTACGTTATAACGTATAACGTTATGTAGTATTACGTTATAACGTATAACGTTATGTAGTATTACATTATAACGTGTAGCCTTAAGTAGTATTACGATATATCGTATAACGTTATGTAGCATTACGATATAACGTATAACGTTATGTAGCATTACCATATAACGTATAACGTTATGTAGCATTACGTTATAGCGTATAACGTTATGTAGCATTACGTTATAACGTATAACGTTATGTAGCATTACGATATAACGTATAACGTTATGTAGCATTACCATATAACGTATAACGTTATGTAGCATTACGATATAACGTATAACGTTATGTAGTATTACGTTATAACGTATAACGTTAGGAAGTATTACGTTATAACGTATAACGTTATGTAGTATTACGATATAACGTATAACGTTATGTAGTATTACGTTATAACGTATAACGTTATGTATTATTACGTTATAACGTATAACGTTATGTATTATTACGTTATAACGTATAACGTTATGTAGTATTACGTTATAACGTATATCGTTATGTAGCATTACGTTATAACGTATAACGTTATGTAGTATTGCGTTATAACGTATAACGTTATGTAGCATTACGTTATAACGTATAACGTTATGTAGCATTACGATATAACGTATAACGTTATGTTGCCTTACCATATAACGTATAACGTTATGTAGCATTACGATATAACATATAACGTTATGTAGTATTACGTTATAACGTATAACGTTAGGAAGTATTACGTTATAACGTATAACGTTATGTAGTATTACGATATAACGTATAACGTTATGTAGTACTACGTTATAACGTATAACGTTATGTATTATTACGTTATAACGTATTACGTTATGTATTATTACGATATAACGTATAACGTTATGTAGCATTACCATATAACGTATAACGTTATGTAGCATTACGATATAACGTATAACGTTATGTAGTATTACGTTATAACGTATAACGTTATGTAGTATTACGATATAACGTATAACGTTATGTAGTATTACGTTATAACGTATAACGTTATGTAGGATTACGATATAACGTATAACGTTATGTAGTATTACGTTATAACGTATAACGTTATGTAGCATTACCATATAACGTATAACGTTATGTAGCATTACGTTATAACGTATAACGTTATGTAGCATTACGATATAACGTATAACGTTATGTTGCCTTACCATATAACGTATAACGTTATGTAGCATTACGATATAACATATAACGTTATGTAGTATTACGTTATAACGTATAACGTTAGGAAGTATTACGTTATAACGTATAACGTTATGTAGTATTACGATATAACGTATAACGTTATGTAGTACTACGTTATAACGTATAACGTTATGTATTATTACGTTATAACGTATTACGTTATGTATTATTACGATATAACGTATAACGTTATGTAGCATTACCATACAACGTATAACGTTATGTAGTATTACGTTATAACGTATAACGTTATGTAGGATTACGATATAACGTATAACGTTATGTAGTATTACGTTATAACGTATAACGTTATGTAGCATTACCATATAACGTATAACGTTATGTAGCATTACGATATAACGTATAACGTTATGTAGCATTACAATATAACGTATAACGTTATGTAGTAGTACGTTATAACGTATAACGTTATGTAGTATTACGTTATAACGTATAACGTTATGTAGTATTACGTTATAACGTATATCGTTATGTAGTATTACGTTATAACGTATAACGTTATGTAGTATTACGATATAACGTATAACGTTATGTAGTATTACGTTATAACATATAACGTTATGTAGCATTACGATATAACGTATAACGTTATGTAGTATTACGTTAGAACGTATAACGTTATGTAGCATTTCGGTATAACGTATAACGTTATGTAGCATTACGATATATCGTATAACGTTATGTAGCATTACCATATAACGTATAACGTTATGTAGTATTACGTTATAACGTATAACGTTATGTATTATTACGTTATAACGTATAACGTTATGTATTATTACGTTATAACGTATAACGTTATGTAGTATTACGTTATAACGTATAACGTTATGTAGTATTACGTTATAACGTATATCGTTATGTAGCATTACGTTATAACGTATAACGTTATGTAGTATTGCGTTATAACGTATAACGTTATGTTGCCTTACCATATAACGTATAACGTTATGTAGCATTACGATATAACATATAACGTTATGTAGTATTACGTTATAACGTATAACGTTAGGAAGTATTACGTTATAACGTATAACGTTATGTAGTATTACGATATAACGTATAACGTTATGTAGTACTACGTTATAACGTATAACGTTATGTATTATTACGTTATAACGTATTACGTTATGTATTATTACGATATAACGTATAACGTTATGTAGCATTACCATATAACGTATAACGTTATGTAGCATTACGATATAACGTATAACGTTATGTAGTATTACGTTATAACGTATAACGTTATGTAGTATTACGATATAACGTATAACGTTATGTAGTATTACGTTATAACGTATAACGTTATGTAGGATTACGATATAACGTATAACGTTATGTAGTATTACGTTATATCGTATAACGTTATGTAGCATTACCATATAACGTATAACGTTATGTAGCATTACGATATAACGTATAACGTTATGTAGCATTACGATATAACGTATAACGTTATGTAGTATTACGTTATAACGTATAACGTTATGTAGCATTACCATATAACGTATAACGTTATGTAGCATTACGATATAACGTATAACGTTATGTAGCATTACAATATAACGTATAACGTTATGTAGTAGTACGTTATAACGTATAACGTTATGTAGTATTACGTTATAACGTATAACGTTATGTAGTATTACGATATAACGTATAACGTTATGTAGTATTACGTTATAACGTATATCGTTATGTAGTATTACGTTATAACGTATAACGTTATGTAGTATTACGATATAACGTATAACGTTATGTAGTATTACGTTATAACATATAACGTTATGTAGCATTACGGTATAACGTATAACGTTATGTAGTATTACGTTAGAACGTATAACGTTATGTAGCATTTCGGTATAACGTATAACGTTATGTAGCATTACGATATATCGTATAACGTTATGTAGCATTACCATATAACGTATAACGTTATGTAGCATTACGATATAACGTATAACGTTATGTAGTATTACGTTATAACGTATAACGTTATGTAGCATTACGATATAACGTATAACGTTATGTAGTATTACGTTATAACGTATAACGTTATGTAGTATTACGTTATAACGTATAACGTTATGTAGTATTACGATATAACGTATAACGTTATGTAGTATTACGTTATAACGTATAACGTTATGTAGTATTACGTTATAACGTATAACGTTATGTAGTATTACATTATAACGTGTAGCCTTAAGTAGTATTACGATATATCGTATAACGTTATGTAGCATTACGATATAACGTATAACGTTATGTAGCATTACCATATAACGTATAACGTTATGTAGCATTACGTTATAGCGTATAACGTTATGTAGCATTACGTTATAACGTATAACGTTATGTAGCATTACGATATAACGTATAACGTTATGTAGCATTACCATATAAATATAACGTTATGTAGCATTACGATATAACGTATAACGTTATGTAGTATTACGTTATAACGTATAACGTTAGGAAGTATTACGTTATAACGTATAACGTTATGTAGTATTACGATATAACGTATAACGTTATGTAGTATTACGTTATAACGTATAACGTTATGTAGCATTACGATATAACGTATAACGTTATGTAGCATTACAATATAACGTATAACGTTATGTAGTAGTACGTTATAACGTATAACGTTATGTAGTATTACGTTATAACGTATAACGTTATGTAGTATTACGATATAACGTATAACGTTATGTAGTATTACGTTATAACGTATATCGTTATGTAGTATTACGTTATAACGTATAACGTTATGTAGTATTACGATATAACGTATAACGTTATGTATTATTACGTTATAACGTATTACGTTATGTATTATTACGATATAACGTATAACGTTATGTAGCATTACCATATAACGTATAACGTTATGTAGCATTACGATATAACGTATAACGTTATGTAGTATTACGTTATAACGTATAACGTTATGTAGTATTACGATATAACGTATAACGTTATGTAGTATTACGTTATAACGTATAACGTTATGTAGGATTACGATATAACGTATAACGTTATGTAGTATTACGTTATATCGTATAACGTTATGTAGCATTACCATATAACGTATAACGTTATGTAGCATTACGATATAACGTATAACGTTATGTAGCATTACGATATAACGTATAACGTTATGTAGTATTACGTTAGAACGTATAACGTTATGTAGCATTTCGGTATAACGTATAACGTTATGTAGTATTACGTTATAACGTATAACGTTATGTAGGATTACGATATAACGTATAACGTTATGTAGTATTACGTTATAACGTATAACGTTATGTAGCATTACCATATAACGTATAACGTTATGTAGCATTACGATATAACGTATAACGTTATGTAGCATTACAATATAACGTATAACGTTATGTAGTAGTACGTTATAACGTATAACGTTATGTAGTATTACGTTATAACGTATAACGTTATGTAGTATTACGATATAACGTATAACGTTATGTAGTATTACGTTATAACGTATATCGTTATGTAGTATTACGTTATAACGTATAACGTTATGTAGTATTACGATATAACGTATAACGTTATGTAGTATTACGTTATAACATATAACGTTATGTAGCATTACGATATAACGTGTAACGTTATGTAGTATTACGTTAGAACGTATAACGTTATGTAGCATTTCGGTATAACGTATAACGTTATGTAGCATTACGATATATCGTATAACGTTATGTAGCATTACCATATAACGTATAACGTTATGTAGCATTACGATATAACGTATAACGTTATGTAGTATTACGTTATAACGTATAACGTTATGTAGCATTACGATATAACGTATAACGTTATGTAGTATTACGTTATAACGTATAACGTTATGTAGTATTACGTTATAACGTATAACGTTATGTAGTATTACGATATAACGTATAACGTTATGTAGTATTACGTTATAACGTATAACGTTATGTAGTATTACGTTATAACGTATAACGTTATGTAGTATTACATTATAACGTGTAGCCTTAAGTAGTATTACGATATATCGTATAACGTTATGTAGCATTACGATATAACGTATAACGTTATGTAGCATTACCATATAACGTATAACGTTATGTAGCATTACGTTATAGCGTATAACGTTATGTAGCATTACGTTATAACGTATAACGTTATGTAGCATTACGATATAACGTATAACGTTATGTAGCATTACCATATAACGTATAACGTTATGTAGCATTACGATATAACGTATAACGTTATGTAGTATTACGTTATAACGTATAACGTTAGGAAGTATTACGTTATAACGTATAACGTTATGTAGTATTACGATATAACGTATAACGTTATGTAGTATTACGTTATAACGTATAACGTTATGTATTATTACGTTATAACGTATAACGTTATGTATTATTACGTTATAACGTATAACGTTATGTAGTATTACGTTATAACGTATATCGTTATGTAGCATTACGTTATAACGTATAACGTTATGTAGTATTGCGTTATAACGTATAACGTTATGTAGCATTACGTTATAACGTATAACGTTATGTAGCATTACGATATAACGTATAACGTTATGTTGCCTTACCATATAACGTATAACGTTATGTAGCATTACGATATAACATATAACGTTATGTAGTATTACGTTATAACGTATAACGTTAGGAAGTATTACGTTATAACGTATAACGTTATGTAGTATTACGATATAACGTATAACGTTATGTAGTACTACGTTATAACGTATAACGTTATGTATTATTACGTTATAACGTATTACGTTATGTATTATTACGATATAACGTATAACGTTATGTAGCATTACCATATAACGTATAACGTTATGTAGCATTACGATATAACGTATAACGTTATGTAGTATTACGTTATAACGTATAACGTTATGTAGTATTACGATATAACGTATAACGTTATGTAGTATTACGTTATAACGTATAACGTTATGTAGGATTACGATATAACGTATAACGTTATGTAGTATTACGTTATAACGTATAACGTTATGTAGCATTACCATATAACGTATAACGTTATGTAGCATTACGTTATAACGTATAACGTTATGTAGCATTACGATATAACGTATAACGTTATGTTGCCTTACCATATAACGTATAACGTTATGTAGCATTACGATATAACATATAACGTTATGTAGTATTACGTTATAACGTATAACGTTAGGAAGTATTACGTTATAACGTATAACGTTATGTAGTATTACGATATAACGTATAACGTTATGTAGTACTACGTTATAACGTATAACGTTATGTATTATTACGTTATAACGTATTACGTTATGTATTATTACGATATAACGTATAACGTTATGTAGCATTACCATATAACGTATAACGTTATGTAGTATTACGTTATAACGTATAACGTTATGTAGGATTACGATATAACGTATAACGTTATGTAGTATTACGTTATAACGTATAACGTTATGTAGCATTACCATATAACGTATAACGTTATGTAGCATTACGATATAACGTATAACGTTATGTAGCATTACAATATAACGTATAACGTTATGTAGTAGTACGTTATAACGTATAACGTTATGTAGTATTACGTTATAACGTATAACGTTATGTAGTATTACGATATAACGTATAACGTTATGTAGTATTACGTTATAACGTATATCGTTATGTAGTATTACGTTATAACGTATAACGTTATGTAGTATTACGATATAACGTATAACGTTATGTAGTATTACGTTATAACATATAACGTTATGTAGCATTACGATATAACGTATAACGTTATGTAGTATTACGTTAGAACGTATAACGTTATGTAGCATTTCGGTATAACGTATAATGTTATGTAGCATTACGATATATCGTATAACGTTATGTAGCATTACCATATAACGTATAACGTTATGTAGCATTACGATATAACGTATAACGTTATGTAGTATTACGTTATAACGTATAACGTTATGTAGCATTACGATATAACGTATAACGTTATGTAGTATTACGTTATAACGTATAACGTTATGTAGTATTACGTTATAACGTATAACGTTATGTAGTATTACGATATAACGTATAACGTTATGTAGTATTACGTTATAACGTATAACGTTATGTAGTATTACGTTATAACGTATAACGTTATGTAGTATTACATTATAACGTGTAGCCTTAAGTAGTATTACGATATATCGTATAACGTTATGTAGCATTACGATATAACGTATAACGTTATGTAGCATTACCATATAACGTATAACGTTATGTAGCATTACGTTATAGCGTATAACGTTATGTAGCATTACGTTATAACGTATAACGTTATGTAGCATTACGATAAAACGTATAACGTTATGTAGCATTACCATATAACGTATAACGTTATGTAGCATTACGATATAACGTATAACGTTATGTAGTATTACGTTATAACGTATAACGTTAGGAAGTATTACGTTATAACGTATAACGTTATGTAGTATTACGATATAACGTATAACGTTATGTAGTATTACGTTATAACGTATAACGTTATGTATTATTACGTTATAACGTATAACGTTATGTAGTACTACGTTATAACGTATAACGTTATGTATTATTACGTTATAACGTATTACGTTATGTATTATTACGATATAACGTATAACGTTATGTAGCATTACCATATAACGTATAACGTTATGTAGCATTACGATATAACGTATAACGTTATGTAGTATTACGTTATAACGTATAACGTTATGTAGTATTACGATATAACGTATAACGTTATGTAGTATTACGTTATAACGTATAACGTTATGTAGGATTACGATATAACGTATAACGTTATGTAGTATTACGTTATAACGTATAACGTTATGTAGCATTACCATATAACGTATAACGTTATGTAGCATTACGATATAACGTATAACGTTATGTAGCATTACGATATAACGTATAACGTTATGTAGTATTACGTTAGAACGTATAACGTTATGTAGCATTTCGGTATAACGTATAACGTTATGTAGCATTACGATATACCGTATAACGTTATGTAGTATTACGTTACAACGTATAACGTTATGTAGCATTACGATATAACGTATAACGTTATGTAGCATTACGATATAACGTATAACGTTATGTATCATTACCATATAACGTATAACGTTATGTAGCATTACGATATAACGTATAACTTTGTGTAATATTACGTTATAACGTATAACGTTATGTAGCATTACGTTATAACGTATAACGTTATGTAGCATTACGATATAACGTATAACGTTATGTAGTATTACGTTATAACGTATAACGTTATGTAGTACTACGTTACAACGTATAACGTTATGTAGCATTACGATATAACGTATAACGTTATGTAGTATTACGTTATAACTTATAACGTTATGTAGCATTACGTTATAACGTATAACGTTATGTATTATTACGTTATAACGTATAACGTTATGTAGTATTACGTTATAACGTATATCGTTATGTAGTATTACGTTATAACGTATAACGTTATGTAGTATTGCGTTATAACGTATAACGTTATGTAGTATTACGTTATAACGTATAACGTTATGTAGCATTACGTTATAACGTATAACGTTATGTAGCATTACGATATAACGTATAACGTTATGTAGTATTACGTTATAACGTATAACGTTATGTAGTATTACGTAACAACGTATAACGTTATGTAGCATTACGATATAACGTATAACGTTATGTAGCATTACGATATAACGTATAACGTTATGTAGCATTACGATATAACGTATAACGTTATGTATCATTACCATATAACGTATAACGTTATGTAGCATTACGATATAACGTATAACTTTATGTAGTATTACGTTATAACGTATAACGTTATGTAGCATTACGATATAACGTATAACGTTATGTATCATTACCATATAACGTATAACGTTATGTAGCATTACGATATAACGTATAACGTTATGTAGTATTACGTTATAACGTATAACGTTATGTAGCATTACCATATAACGTATAACGTTATGTAGTATTACGTTATAACGTATAACGTTATGTATCATTACCATATAACGTATAACGTTATGTAGCATTACGTTATAGCGTATAACGTTATGTAGCATTACGTTATAACGTATAACGTTATGTAGCATTACGATATAACGTATAACGTTATGTAGCATTACCATATAACGTATAACGTTATGTAGCATTACGATATAACGTATAACGTTATGTAGTATTACGTTATAACGTATAACGTTAGGAAGTATTACGTTATAACGTATAACGTTATGTAGTATTACGATATAACGTATAACGTTATGTATTATTACGTTATAACGTATAACGTTATGTATTATTACGTTATAACGTATAACGTTATGTAGTATTACGTTATAACGTATATCGTTATGTAGTATTACGTTATAACGTATAACGTTATGTAGTATTGCGTTATAACGTATAACGTTATGTAGTATTACGTTATAACGTATAACGTTATGTAGCATTACGTTATAACGTATAACGTTATCTAGCATTACGATATAACGTATAACGTTATGTAGTATTACGTTATAACGTATAACGTTATGTAGTATTACGTTACAACGTATAACGTTATGTAGCATTACGATATAACGTATAACGTTATGTAGCATTACGATATAACGTATAACGTTATGTATCATTACCATATAACGTATAACGTTATGTAGCATTACGATATAACGTATAACTTTGTGTAGTATTACGTTATAACGTATAACGTTATGTAGCATTACGTTATAACGTATAACGTTATGTAGCATTTCGATATAACGTATAACGTTATGTAGTATTACGTTATAACGTATAACGTTATGTAGTACTACGTTACAACGTATAACGTTATGTAGCATTACGATATAACGTATAACGTTATGTAGTATTACGTTATAACTTATAACGTTATGTAGCAATACGTTATAACGTATAACGTTATGTAGTATTGCGTTATAACGTATAACGTTATGTAGTATTACGTTATAACGTATAACGTTATGTAGCATTACGGTATAACGTATAACGTTATGTAGCATTACGATATAACGTATAACGTTATGTAGTATTACGTTATAACGTATAACGTTATGTAGTATTACGTAACAACGTATAACGTTATGTAGCATTACGATATAACGTATAACGTTATGTAGCATTACGATATAACGTATAACGTTATGTATCATTACCATATAACGTATAACGTTATGTAGCATTACGATATAACGTATAACTTTGTGTAGTATTAGGTTATAACGTATAACGTTATGTAGCATTACGTTATAACGTATAACGTTATGTAGCATTACGATATAACGTATAACTTTATGTAGTATTACGTTATAACGTATAACGTTATGTAGCATTACGATATGACGTATAACGTTATGTAGCATTACGATATAACGTATAACGTTATGTAGCATTACGATATAACGTATAACGTTATGTAGTATTACGTTATAACGTATAACGTTATGTAGTATTACGTTACAACGTATAACGTTATGTAGTATTACGATACAACGTATAACGTTATGTAGCATTACGATATAACGTAGAACGTTATGTAGTATTACGTTAAAACGTATAACGTTATGTATTATTACGTTATAACGTATAACGTTATGTAGCATTACGTTATAACGTATAACGTTATGTAGCATTACGTTATAACGTATAACGTTATGTAGCATTACGTTATAACGTATAACGTTATGTAGTATTACGATATAACGTATAACGTTATGTAGTATTACGTTATAACGTATAACGTTATGTAGTATTACGTTATAACGTATAACATTATGTAGCATTACCATATAACGTATAACGTTATGTAGTATTACGTTATAACGTATAACGTTATGTAGCATTACGATATAACGTATAACGTTATGTAGCATTACGATATAACGTATAACGTTATGTAGCATTACCATATAACGTATAACGTTATGTAGCATTACGTTATAGCGTATAACGTTATGTAGCAGTACGTTATAACGTATAACGTTATGTAGCATTACGATATAACGTATAACGTTATGTAGCATTACCATATAACGTATAACGTTATGTAGCATTACGATATAACGTATAACGTTATGTAGTATTACGTTATAACGTATAACGTTATGTAGTATTACGATATAACGTATAACGTTATGTAGTATTACGTTATAGCGTATAACGTTATGTATTATTACGTTATAACGTATAACGTTATGTATTATTACGTTATAACGTATAACGTTATGTAGTATTACGTTATAACGTATATCGTTATGTAGTATTACGTTATAACGTATATCGTTATGTAGTATTACGTTATAACGTATAACGTTATGTAGTGATGCGTTATAACGTATAACGTTATGTAGTAATGCGTTATAACGTATAACGTTATGTAGTATTACGTTATAACGTATAACGTTATGTAGCATTACGTTATAACGTATAACGTTATGTAGCATTACGTTATAACGTATAACGTTATGTAGCATTACGATATAACGTATAACGTTATGTAGGATTACGTTACAACGTATAACGTTATGTAGCATTACCATATAACGTATAACGTTATGTAGCATTACGATATAACGTATAACGTTATGTAGTATTACGTTAGAACGTATAACGTTATGTAGTATTACGTTACAACGTATAACGTTATGTAGCATTACGATATAACGTATAACGTTATGTAGCATTACGATATAACGTATAACGTTATGTATCATTACCATATAACGTATAACGTTATGTAGCATTACGATATAACGTATAACGTTGTGTAGTATTACGTTATAACGTATAACGTTATGTAGCATTACGTTATAACGTATAACGTTATGTAGCATTACGATATAACGTATAACGTTATGTAGCATTACGATATATCGTATAACTTTATGTAGTATTACGTTATAACGTATAACGTCATGTAGCATTACGATATAACGTATAACGTTATGTATCATTACCATATAACGTATAACGTTATGTAGCATTACGATATAACGTATAACGTTATGTAGGATTACGTTACAACGTATAACGTTATGTAGTATTACGTTACAACGTATAACGTTATGTAGCATTACGATATAACGTATAACGATATGTAGTATTACGTTATAACGTATATCGTTATGTAGTATTACGTTATAACGTATAACGTTATGTAGTATTACGATATAATGTATAACGTTATGTAGCATTACGATATAACGTATAACGTTAAGTAGCATTACAATATTACGTACAACGTTATGTAGCATTACGATATAACGTATAACCTTATGTAGCATTACGACATAACGTATAACGTTATGTAGCATTACCATATAACGTATAACGTTATGTAGCATTACGATATAACGTATAACGTTATGTAGTATTACGTTATAACGTATAACGTTATGTAGCATTACGATATAACGTATAACGTTATGTAGTACTACGTTATAACGTATAACGTTATGTAGTATTACGATATAACGTATAACGTTATGTAGTATTACGTTATAACGTATAACGTTATGTAGGATTACGATATAACGTATAACGTTATGTAGTATTACGTTATAACGTATAACGTTGTGTAGTATTACGTTATAACGTATAACGTTATGTAGTATTACGTTATAACGTATAACGTTATGTAGTATTACGTTACAACGTATAACGTTATGTAGCATTACGATATAACGTATAACGTTATGTAGTATTACGTTATAACCTATAACGTTATGTAGCATTACGTTATAACGTATAACGTTATGTAGCATTACGATATAACGTATAACGTTATGTAGTATTACGTTATAACCTATAACGTTATGTAGCATTACGTTATAACGTATAACGTTATGTAGCATTACGATATAACGTATAACGTTATGTTGCCTTACCATATAACGAATAACGTTATGTAGCATTACGATATAACATATAACGTTATGTAGTATTACGTTATAACGTATAACGTTAGGAAGTATTACGTTATAACGTATAACGTTATGTAGTATTACGATATAACGTATAACGTTATGTAGTACTACGTTATAACGTATAACGTTATGTAGCATTACGATATAACGTATAACTTTGTGTAGTATTAGGTTATAACGTATAACGTTATGTAGCATTACGTTATAACGTATAACGTTATGTAGCATTACGATATAACGTATAACTTTATGTAGTATTACGTTATAACGTATAACGTTATGTAGCATTACGATATGACGTATAACGTTATGTAGCATTACGATATAACGTATAACGTTATGTAGCATTACGATATAACGTATAACGTTATGTAGTATTACGTTATAACGTATAACGTTATGTAGTATTACGTTACAACGTATAACGTTATGTAGTATTACGATACAACGTATAACGTTATGTAGCATTACGATATAACGTAGAACGTTATGTAGTATTACGTTAAAACGTATAACGTTATGTATTATTACGTTATAACGTATAACGTTATGTAGCATTACGTTATAACGTATAACGTTATGTAGCATTACGTTATAACGTATAACGTTATGTAGCATTACGTTATAACGTATAACGTTATGTAGTATTACGATATAACGTATAACGTTATGTAGTATTACGTTATAACGTATATCGTTATGTAGTATTACGTTATAACGTATAACGTTATGTAGTATTACGATATAATGTATAACGTTATGTAGCATTACGATATAACGTATAACGTTAAGTAGCATTACAATATTACGTACAACGTTATGTAGCATTACGATATAACGTATAACCTTATGTAGCATTACGACATAACGTATAACGTTATGTAGCATTACCATATAACGTATAACGTTATGTAGCATTACGATATAACGTATAACGTTATGTAGTATTACGTTATAACGTATAACGTTATGTAGCATTACGATATAACGTATAACGTTATGTAGTACTACGTTATAACGTATAACGTTATGTAGTATTACGATATAACGTATAACGTTATGTAGTATTACGTTATAACGTATAACGTTATGTAGGATTACGATATAACGTATAACGTTATGTAGTATTACGTTATAACGTATAACGTTGTGTAGTATTACGTTATAACGTATAACGTTATGTAGTATTACGTTATAACGTATAACGTTATGTAGTATTACGTTACAACGTATAACGTTATGTAGCATTACGATATAACGTATAACGTTATGTAGTATTACGTTATAACCTATAACGTTATGTAGCATTACGTTATAACGTATAACGTTATGTATTATTACGTTATAATGTATAACGTTATGTAGCATTACGTTATAACGTATAACGTTATGTAGCATTACGTTATAACGTATAACGTTATGTAGCATTACGTTATAACGTATAACGTTATGTAGCATTACGTTATAACGTATAATGTTATGTAGCATTACGATATAACGTATAACCTTATGTAGCATTACGATATAACGTATAACGTTATGTAGCATTACCATATAACGTATAACGTTATGTAGCATTACGATATAACGTATAACGTTATGTAGTATTACGTTATAACGTATAACGTTATGTAGCATTACGATATAACGTATAACGTTATGTAGTACTACGTTATAACGTATAACGTTATGTAGGAGTAGCATTACGATATAACGTATAACGTTATGTAGCATTACCATATAACGTATAACGTTATGTAGCATTACGATATAACGTATAACGTTATGTAGTATTACGTTATAACGTATAACGTTATGTAGCATTACGATATAACGTATAACGTTATGTAGTACTACGTTATAACGTATAACGTTATGTAGTATTACGATATAACGTATAACGTTATGTAGTATTACGTTATAACGTATAACGTTATGTAGGATTACGATATAACGTATAACGTTATGTAGTAGTACGTTATAACGTATAACGTTGTGTAGTATTACGTTATAACGTATAACGTTATGTAGTATTACGTTATAACGTATAACGTTATGTAGCATTACGATATAACGTATAACGTTATGTAGTATTACGTTATAACGTATAACGTTATGTAGTATTACGTTATAACGTGTAACGTTAAGTAGTATTACGATATAACGTATAACATTATGTAGCATTACCATATAACGTATAACGTTATGTAGTATTACGTTATAACGTATAACGTTATGTAGCATTACGATATAACATATAACGTTATGTAATCTGATAGAGTGTGTTATAACGTTATGTAGTATTACATTATAACGTGTAGCCTTAAGTAGTATTACGATATATCGTATAACGTTATGTAGTATTACATTATAACGTGTAGCGTTAAGTAGTATTACGATATATCGTATAACGTTATGTAGCATTACGATATAACGTATAACGTTATGTAGCATTACCATATAACGTATAACGTTATGTAGCATTACGTTATAGCGTATAACGTTATGTAGCATTACGTTATAACGTATAACGTTATGTAGCATTACGATATAACGTATAACGTTATGTAGCATTACCATATAACGTATAACGTTATGTAGCATTACGATATAACGTATAACGTTATGTAGTATTACGTTATAACGTATAACGTTAGGAAGTATTACGTTATAACGTATAACGTTATGTAGTATTACGATATAACGTATAACGTTATGTAGCATTACCATATAACGTATAACGTTATGTAGCATTACGATATAACGTATAACGTTATGTAGTATTACGTTATAACGTATAACGTTATGTAGCATTACGATATAACGTATAACGTTATGTAGTACTACGTTATAACGTATAACGTTATGTAGGAGTAGCATTACGATATAACGTATAACGTTATGTAGCATTACCATATAACGTATAACGTTATGTAGCATTACGATATAACGTATAACGTTATGTAGTATTACGTTATAACGTATAACGTTATGTAGCATTACGATATAACGTATAACGTTATGTAGTACTACGTTATAACGTATAACGTTATGTAGTATTACGATATAACGTATAACGTTATGTAGTATTACGTTATAACGTATAACGTTATGTAGGATTACGATATAACGTATAACGTTATGTAGTAGTACGTTATAACGTATAACGTTGTGTAGTATTACGTTATAACGTATAACGTTATGTAGTATTACGTTATAACGTATAACGTTATGTAGCATTACGATATAACGTATAACGTTATGTAGTATTACGTTATAACGTATAACGTTATGTAGTATTACGTTATAACGTGTAACGTTAAGTAGTATTACGATATAACGTATAACGTTATGTAGCATTACGATATAACGTATAACGTTATGTAGCATTACCATATAACGTATAACGTTATGTAGTATTACGTTATAACGTATATCGTTATGTAGTATTACGTTATAACGTATAACGTTATGTAGTATTGCGTTATAACGTATAACGTTATGTAGTATTACGATATAATGTATAACGTTATGTAGCATTACGATATAACGTATAACGTTAAGTAGCATTACAATATTACGTACAACGTTATGTAGCATTACGATATAACGTATAACGTTATGTAGTATTACGTTATAACCTATAACGTTATGTAGCATTACGTTATAACGTATAACGTTATGTATTATTACGTTATAATGTATAACGTTATGTAGCATTACGTTATAACGTATAACGTTATGTAGCATTACGTTATAACGTATAACGTTATGTAGCATTACGTTATAACGTATAACGTTATGTAGCATTACGTTATAACGTATAATGTTATGTAGCATTACGATATAACGTATAACCTTATGTAGCATTACGATATAACGTATAACGTTATGTAGCATTACCATATAACGTATAACGTTATGTAGCATTACGATATAACGTATAACGTTATGTAGTATTACGTTATAACGTATAACGTTATGTAGCATTACGATATAACGTATAACGTTATGTAGTACTACGTTATAACGTATAACGTTATGTAGGAGTAGCATTACGATATAACGTATAACGTTATGTAGCATTACCATATAACGTATAACGTTATGTAGCATTACGATATAACGTATAACGTTATGTAGTATTACGTTATAACGTATAACGTTATGTAGCATTACGATATAACGTATAACGTTATGTAGTACTACGTTATAACGTATAACGTTATGTAGTATTACGATATAACGTATAACGTTATGTAGTATTACGTTATAACGTATAACGTTATGTAGGATTACGATATAACGTATAACGTTATGTAGTAGTACGTTATAACGTATAACGTTGTGTAGTATTACGTTATAACGTATAACGTTATGTAGTATTACGTTATAACGTATAACGTTATGTAGCATTACGATATAACGTATAACGTTATGTAGTATTACGTTATAACGTATAACGTTATGTAGTATTACGTTATAACGTGTAGCGTTAAGTAGTATTACGATATATCGTATAACGTTATGTAGCATTACGATATAACGTATAACGTTATGTAGCATTACCATATAACGTATAACGTTATGTAGCATTACGATATAACGTATAACGTTATGTAGTATTACGTTATAACGTATAACGTTATGTAGCATTACGATATAACGTATAACGTTATGTAGTATTACGTTATAACGTATAACGTTATGTAGTATTACGTTATAACGTGTAACGTTAAGTAGTATTACGATATAACGTATAACATTATGTAGCATTACCATATAACGTATAACGTTATGTAGTATTACGTTATAACGTATAACGTTATGTAGCATTACGATATAACATATAACGTTATGTAGTATTACGTTATAACGTATAACGTTATGTAGTATTACATTATAACGTGTAGCCTTAAGTAGTATTACGATATATCGTATAACGTTATGTAGTATTACATTATAACGTGTAGCGTTAAGTAGTATTACGATATATCGTATAACGTTATGTAGCATTACGATATAACGTATAACGTTATGTAGCATTACCATATAACGTATAACGTTATGTAGCATTACGTTATAGCGTATAACGTTATGTAGCATTACGTTATAACGTATAACGTTATGTAGCATTACGATATAACGTATAACGTTATGTAGCATTACCATATAACGTATAACGTTATGTAGCATTACGATATAACGTATAACGTTATGTAGTATTACGTTATAACGTATAACGTTATGTAGTATTACGTTATAACGTGTAACGTTAAGTAGTATTACGATATAACGTATAACATTATGTAGCATTACCATATAACGTATAACGTTATGTAGTATTACGTTATAACGTATAACGTTATGTAGCATTACGATATAACATATAACGTTATGTAGTATTACGTTATAACGTATAACGTTATGTAGTATTACATTATAACGTGTAGCCTTAAGTAGTATTACGATATATCGTATAACGTTATGTAGTATTACATTATAACGTGTAGCGTTAAGTAGTATTACGATATATCGTATAACGTTATGTAGCATTACCATATAACGTATAACGTTATGTAGCATTACGATATAACGTATAACGTTATGTAGTATTACGTTATAACGTATAACGTTATGTAGCATTACGATATAACGTATAACGTTATGTAGTATTACGTTATAACGTATAACGTTATGTAGTATTACGTTATAACGTGTAACGTTAAGTAGTATTACGATATAACGTATAACATTATGTAGCATTACCATATAACGTATAACGTTATGTAGTATTACGTTATAACGTATAACGTTATGTAGCATTACGATATAACATATAACGTTATGTAGTATTACGTTATAACGTATAACGTTATGTAGTATTACATTATAACGTGTAGCCTTAAGTAGTATTACGATATATCGTATAACGTTATGTAGTATTACATTATAACGTGTAGCGTTAAGTAGTATTACGATATATCGTATAACGTTATGTAGCATTACGATATAACGTATAACGTTATGTAGCATTACCATATAACGTATAACGTTATGTAGCATTACGTTATAGCGTATAACGTTATGTAGCATTACGTTATAACGTATAACGTTATGTAGCATTACGATATAACGTATAACGTTATGTAGCATTACCATATAACGTATAACGTTATGTAGCATTACGATATAACGTATAACGTTATGTAGTATTACGTTATAACGTATAACGTTAGGAAGTATTACGTTATAACGTATAACGTTATGTAGTATTACGATATAACGTATAACGTTATGTAGCATTACCATATAACGTATAACGTTATGTAGCATTACGATATAACGTATAACGTTATGTAGTATTACGTTATAACGTATAACGTTATGTAGCATTACGATATAACGTATAACGTTATGTAGTACTACGTTATAACGTATAACGTTATGTAGGAGTAGCATTACGATATAACGTATAACGTTATGTAGCATTACCATATAACGTATAACGTTATGTAGCATTACGATATAACGTATAACGTTATGTAGTATTACGTTATAACGTATAACGTTATGTAGCATTACGATATAACGTATAACGTTATGTAGTACTACGTTATAACGTATAACGTTATGTAGTATTACGATATAACGTATAACGTTATGTAGTATTACGTTATAACGTATAACGTTATGTAGGATTACGATATAACGTATAACGTTATGTAGTAGTACGTTATAACGTATAACGTTGTGTAGTATTACGTTATAACGTATAACGTTATGTAGTATTACGTTATAACGTATAACGTTATGTAGCATTACGATATAACGTATAACGTTATGTAGTATTACGTTATAACGTATAACGTTATGTAGTATTACGTTATAACGTGTAACGTTAAGTAGTATTACGATATAACGTATAACGTTATGTAGCATTACGATATAACGTATAACGTTATGTAGCATTACCATATAACGTATAACGTTATGTAGTATTACGTTATAACGTATATCGTTATGTAGTATTACGTTATAACGTATAACGTTATGTAGTATTGCGTTATAACGTATAACGTTATGTAGTATTACGATATAATGTATAACGTTATGTAGCATTACGATATAACGTATAACGTTAAGTAGCATTACAATATTACGTACAACGTTATGTAGCATTACGATATAACGTATAACGTTATGTAGTATTACGTTATAACCTATAACGTTATGTAGCATTACGTTATAACGTATAACGTTATGTATTATTACGTTATAATGTATAACGTTATGTAGCATTACGTTATAACGTATAACGTTATGTAGCATTACGTTATAACGTATAACGTTATGTAGCATTACGTTATAACGTATAACGTTATGTAGCATTACGTTATAACGTATAATGTTATGTAGCATTACGATATAACGTATAACCTTATGTAGCATTACGATATAACGTATAACGTTATGTAGCATTACCATATAACGTATAACGTTATGTAGCATTACGATATAACGTATAACGTTATGTAGTATTACGTTATAACGTATAACGTTATGTAGCATTACGATATAACGTATAACGTTATGTAGTACTACGTTATAACGTATAACGTTATGTAGGAGTAGCATTACGATATAACGTATAACGTTATGTAGCATTACCATATAACGTATAACGTTATGTAGCATTACGATATAACGTATAACGTTATGTAGTATTACGTTATAACGTATAACGTTATGTAGCATTACGATATAACGTATAACGTTATGTAGTACTACGTTATAACGTATAACGTTATGTAGTATTACGATATAACGTATAACGTTATGTAGTATTACGTTATAACGTATAACGTTATGTAGGATTACGATATAACGTATAACGTTATGTAGTAGTACGTTATAACGTATAACGTTGTGTAGTATTACGTTATAACGTATAACGTTATGTAGTATTACGTTATAACGTATAACGTTATGTAGCATTACGATATAACGTATAACGTTATGTAGTATTACGTTATAACGTATAACGTTATGTAGTATTACGTTATAACGTGTAACGTTAAGTAGTATTACGATATAACGTATAACATTATGTAGCATTACCATATAACGTATAACGTTATGTAGTATTACGTTATAACGTATAACGTTATGTAGCATTACGATATAACGTATAACGTTATGTAGTATTACGTTATAACGTATAACGTTATGTAGTATTACATTATAACGTGTAGCCTTAAGTAGTATTACGATATATCGTATAACGTTATGTAGTATTACATTATAACGTGTAGCGTTAAGTAGTATTACGATATATCGTATAACGTTATGTAGCATTACGATATAACGTATAACGTTATGTAGCATTACCATATAACGTATAACGTTATGTAGCATTACGTTATAGCGTATAACGTTATGTAGCATTACGTTATAACGTATAACGTTATGTAGCATTACGATATAACGTATAACGTTATGTAGCATTACCATATAACGTATAACGTTATGTAGCATTACGATATAACGTATAACGTTATGTAGTATTACGTTATAACGTATAACGTTAGGTAGTATTACGTTATAACGTATAACGTTATGTAGTATTACGATATAACGTATAACGTTATGTAGCATTACCATATAACGTATAACGTTATGTAGCATTACGATATAACGTATAACGTTATGTAGTATTACGTTATAACGTATAACGTTATGTAGCATTACGATATAACGTATAACGTTATGTAGTACTACGTTATAACGTATAACGTTATGTAGGAGTAGCATTACGATATAACGTATAACGTTATGTAGCATTACCATATAACGTATAACGTTATGTAGCATTACGATATAACGTATAACGTTATGTAGTATTACGTTATAACGTATAACGTTATGTAGCATTACGATATAACGTATAACGTTATGTAGTACTACGTTATAACGTATAACGTTATGTAGTATTACGATATAACGTATAACGTTATGTAGTATTACGTTATAACGTATAACGTTATGTAGGATTACGATATAACGTATAACGTTATGTAGTAGTACGTTATAACGTATAACGTTGTGTAGTATTACGTTATAACGTATAACGTTATGTAGTATTACGTTATAACGTATAACGTTATGTAGCATTACGATATAACGTATAACGTTATGTAGTATTACGTTATAACGTATAACGTTATGTAGTATTACGTTATAACGTGTAACGTTAAGTAGTATTACGATATAACGTATAACGTTATGTAGCATTACGATATAACGTATAACGTTATGTAGCATTACCATATAACGTATAACGTTATGTAGTATTACGTTATAACGTATATCGTTATGTAGTATTACGTTATAACGTATAACGTTATGTAGTATTGCGTTATAACGTATAACGTTATGTAGTATTACGATATAATGTATAACGTTATGTAGCATTACGATATAACGTATAACGTTAAGTAGCATTACAATATTACGTACAACGTTATGTAGCATTACGATATAACGTGTAACGTTATGTAGTATTACGTTATAACGTATAACGTTATGTAGTATTACCATATAACGTATAACGTTATGTAGCATTACGTTATAACGTATAACGTTATCTAGTATTACGTTATAACGTAAAACGTTACGCAGTATTATGTTATAACGTATAACATTATCTAGTATTACGTTATAACGTAAAACGTTACGCAGTATTACGGAATAACGTATAACGTTATGTAGTATTACGTTATAACGTATAACGTTATGTAGCATTACGTTATAACGTATAACGTTATGTAGCATTACGATATAACGTATAACGTTATGTAGTATTACGATATAACGTATAACGTTATGTAGTATTACGTTATAACGTATAACGTTATGTAGTATTACGTTATAACGTGTAACGTTATGTAGCATTACGATATAACGTATAACGTTATGTAGCATTACCATATAACGTATAACGTTATGTAGTATTACGTTATAACGTATATCGTTATGTAGTATTACGTTATAACGTATAACGTTATGTAGTATTGCGTTATAACGTATAACGTTATGTAGTATTACGATATAATGTATAACGTTATGTAGCATTACGATATAACGTATAACGTTAAGTAGCATTACAATATTACGTACAACGTTATGTAGTATTACGATATAACGTATAACGTTATGTAGTATTACGTTATAACGTAAAACGTTACGCAGTATTATGTTATAACGTATAACATTATCTAGTATTACGTTATAACGTAAAACGTTACGCAGTATTACGGTATAACGTATAACGTTATGTAGTATTACGTTATAACGTATAACGTTATGTAGCATTACGTTATAACGTATAACGTTATGTTGCATTACGACATAACGTATAACGTTATGTAGTATTACGATATAACGTATAACGTTATGTAGTATTACGATATAACGTATAACGTTATGTAGTAGTACGTTATAACGTATAACGTTATGTAGTATTACGTTATAACGTATAACGTTATGTAGTATTACGATATAACGTATAACGTTATGTAGCATTACGTTATAACGTATAACGTTATGTAGCATTACGTTATAACGTATAACGTTATGTAGTATTACGTTATAACGTATAACGTTATGCCGTATTACGATATAACGTATAACGTTATGTAGTATTACGTTATAACGTATAACGTTATGTAGTACTGCGTTATAACGTATAACGT
Organism: Bombus lapidarius; assembly: GCA_936014575.1. NCBI lineage: Eukaryota > Metazoa > Arthropoda > Insecta > Hymenoptera > Apidae > Bombus > Bombus lapidarius. Next base: position 14,062 of record CAKXZU010000484.1, on the reverse strand, counting down.
TAAGTAGTATTACGATATAACGTATAACGTTGTGTAGCATTACGATATAACGTATAACGTTAAGTAGCATTACGATATAACGTATAACGTTATGTAGCATAACGATATAACGTATAACGTTATGTAGCATTACGATATAACGTATAACGTTATGTAGCATTACGATATAACGTATAACGTTATGTAGTATTACGTTATAACGTATAACGTTATGTAGCATTACGAATTAAAGTATAACGTTATGTAGTATTACGATATAACGTATGACGTTATGTAGCATTACCATATAACGTATAACGTTATGTAGCATTACGATATAACGTATAACGTTATGTAGCATTACGATATAACGTATGACGTTATGTAGCATTACAACATAACGTATAACGTTATGTAGTATTACGTTATAACGTATAACGTTATGTAGTATTACGTTATAACGTATAACGTTATGTAGCATTACGAATTAACGTATAATGTTATGTAGCATTACGATATAACGTATAACCTTATGTAGCATTACGATATAACGTATAACGTTATGTAGCATTACCATATAACGTATAACGTTATGTAGCATTACGATATAACGTATAACGTTATGTAGTATTACGTTATAACGTATAACGTTATGTAGCATTACGATATAACGTATAACGTTATGTGGTACTACGTTATAACGTATAACGTTATGTAGTATTACGATATAACGTATAACGTTATGTAGTATTACGTTATAACGTATAACGTTATGTAGGATTACGATATAACGTATAACGTTATGTAGTAGTACGTTATAACGTATAACGTTGTGTAGTATTACGTTATAACGTATAACGTTATGTAGTATTACGATATAACGTATAACGTTATGTAGTATTACGTTATAACGTATAACGTTATGTAGGATTACGATATAACGTATAACGTTATGTAGTATTACGTTATAACGTATAACATTATGTAGCATTACCATATAACGTATAACGTTATGTAGTATTACGTTATAACGTATAACGTTATGTAGCATTACGATATAACGTATAACGTTATGTAGTATTACGTTATAACGTATAACGTTATGTAGTATTACGTTATAACGTGTAACGTTAAGTAGTATTACGATATAACGTATAACGTTATGTAGCATTACGATATAACGTATAACGTTATGTAGCATTACCATATAACGTATAACGTTATGTAGTATTACGTTATAACGTATATCGTTATGTAGTATTACGTTATAACGTATAACGTTATGTAGTATTGCGTTATAACGTATAACGTTATGTAGTATTACGATATAATGTATAACGTTATGTAGCATTACGATATAACGTATAACGTTAAGTAGCATTACAATATTACGTACAACGTTATGTAGCATTACGATATAACGTGTAACGTTATGTAGTATTACGTTATAACGTATAACGTTATGTAGTATTACCATATAACGTATAACGTTATGTAGCATTACGTTATAACGTATAACGTTATCTAGTATTACGTTATAACGTAAAACGTTACGCAGTATTATGTTATAACGTATAACATTATCTAGTATTACGTTATAACGTAAAACGTTACGCAGTATTACGGTATAACGTATAACGTTATGTAGTATTACGTTATAACGTATAACGTTATGTAGCATTACGTTATAACGTATAACGTTATGTAGCATTACGATATAACGTATAACGTTATGTAGTATTACGATATAACGTATAACGTTATGTAGTATTACGTTATAACGTATAACGTTATGTAGTATTACGTTATAACGTGTAACGTTATGTAGCATTACGATATAACGTATAACGTTATGTAGCATTACCATATAACGTATAACGTTATGTAGTATTACGTTATAACGTATATCGTTATGTAGTATTACGTTATAACGTATAACGTTATGTAGTATTGCGTTATAACGTATAACGTTATGTAGTATTACGATATAATGTATAACGTTATGTAGCATTACGATATAACGTATAACGTTAAGTAGCATTACAATATTACGTACAACGTTATGTAGCATTACGATATAACGTATAACGTTATGTAGTATTACGTTATAACGTATAACGTTATGTAGTATTACCATATAACGTATAACGTTATGTAGTATTACGTTATAACGTATAACGTTATGCAGTATTACGATATAACGTATAACGTTATGTAGTATTACGTTATAACGTATAACGTTATGTAGTACTGCGTTATAACGTATAACGTTAAGTAGTATTACGATATAACGTATAACGTTGTGTAGCATTACGATATAACGTATAACGTTAAGTAGCATTACGATATAACGTATAACGTTATGAAGCATTACGATATAACGTATAACGTTATGTAGCATTACGATATAACGTATAACGTTATGTAGCATTACGATATAACGTATAACGTTATGTAGTATTACGTTATAACGTATAACGTTATGTAGCATTACGAATTAAAGTATAACGTTATGTAGCATTACGATATAACGTATGACGTTATGTAGCATTACCATATAACGTATAACGTTATGTAGCATTACGATATAACGTATAACGTTATGTAGCATTACGATATAACGTATGACGTTATGTAGCATTACGATATAACGTATAACGTTATGTAGTATTACGTTATAACGTATAACGTTATGTAGTATTACGTTATAACGTATAACGTTATGTAGCATTACGAATTAACGTATAACGTTATGTAGCATTACGATATAACGTATAACGTTATGTAGCATTACCATATAACGTATAACGTTATGTAGCATTACGATATAACGTGTAACGTTATGTAGCATTACGAATTAACGTATAACGTTATGTAGCATTACGATATAACGTATAACGTTATGTAGTATTACGTTATAACTTATAACGTTATGTAGCATTACGATATAACGTATAACCTTATGTAGCATTACTATATTACGTATAATGTTATATAGAATTACCTAATAACGTATAACGTCATGTAGTATTACGTTATAACGTATGACGTTATGTAGCATAACGATATTACGTATAACGTTATATAGTATTACGTTATAACGTATAACGTTATGTAGTAGTACGTTATAACGCATAACGTTATGTAGTATTGCGTTATAACGTATAACGTTAAGTAGCATTACGATATAACGTATAACGTTATGTAGCATTACGATATAACGTATAACGTTATGTAGCATTACGATATAACGTATAACGTTATGTAGCATTACGATATAACGTATAACGTTATGTAGCATTACGATATAACGTATAACGTTATGTAGTATTACGTTATAACGTATAACGTTATGTAGCATTACGTTATAACGTATAACGTTATGTAGTATTACCATATAACGTATATCGTTATGTAGCATTACCATATAACGTATAACGTTATGTAGTATTACGTTATAACGTATAACGTTATGTAGTATTACGTTATAACGTATAACGTTATGTATTATTACGTTATAACGTATAACGTTATGTAGCATTACGATATAACGTATAACCTTATGTAGCATTAGGATATAACGTATAACGTTATGTAGCATTACGATATAACGTATAACCTTATGTAGCATTACGATATAACGTATAACGTTATGTAGCATTACGATATAACGTATAACGTTATGTAGCATTACCATATAACGTATAACGTTATGTAGCATTACGATATAACGTATAACGTTATGTAGTATTACGTTATGACGTATAACGTTATGTAGTATTACGTTACAACGTATAACGTTATGTAGCATTACGATATAACGTATAACATTATGTAGCATTACGATATAACGTATACCGTTAAGTATCATTACCATATAACGTATAACGTTATGTAGCATTACGATATAACGTATAACTTTATGTAGTATTACGTTATAACGTATAACGTTATGTAGCATTACGTTATAACGTATAAGGTTATGTAGCATTACGATATAACGTATAACGTTATGTAGTATTACGTTATAACGTATAACGTTATGTAGTATTACGTTACAACGTATAACGTTATGTAGCATTACGATATAACGTATAACGTTATGTAGTATTACGTTATAACGTATAACGTATAAAGTTATGTAGTATTACGATATAACGTATAACGTTATGTAGTATTACGTTATAACGTATAACGTTATGTAGCATTACAATATAACGTATAACGTTATGTAGCATTACGATATAACGTATAACGTTATGTAGCATTACGATATAACGTATAACGTTATGTAGCATTACCATATAACGTATAACGTTATGTAGCATTACGATATAACGTATAACGTTATGTAGTATTACGTTATAACGTATAACGTTATGTAGCATTACGATATAACGTATAACGTTATGTAGTATTACGTTATAACGTATAACGTTATGTAGTATTACGTTATAACGTATAACGTTATGTAGTATTACGATATAACGTATAACGTTCTGTAGTATTACGTTATAACGTATAACGTTATGTAGCATTACGTTATAACGTATAACGTTATGTAGTATTACCATATAACGTATATCGTTATGTAGCATTACCATATAACGTATAACGTTATGTAGTATTACGTTATAACGTATAACGTTATGTAGTATTACGTTATAACGTATAACGTTATGTATTATTACGTTATAACGTATAACGTTATGTAGCATTACGATATAACGTATAACCTTATGTAGCATTACGATATAACGTATAACGTTATGTAGCATTACGATATAACGTATAACCTTATGTAGCATTACGATATAACGTATAACGTTATGTAGCATTACGATATAACGTATAACGTTATGTAGCATTACGATATAACGTATAACGTTATGTAGCATTACGATATAACGTATAACGTTATGTAGTATTACGTTATGACGTATAACGTTATGTAGTATTACGTTACAACGTATAACGTTATGTAGCATTACGATATAACGTATAACGTTATGTAGCATTACGATATAACGTATACCATTAAGTATCATTACCATATAACGTATAACGTTATGTAGCATTACGATATAACGTATAACTTTATGTAGTATTACGTTATAACGTATAACGTTATGTAGCATTACGTTATAACGTATAAGGTTATGTAGCATTACGATATAACGTATAACGTTATGTAGTATTACGTTATAACGTATAACGTTATGTAGTATTACGTTACAACGTATAACGTTATGTAGCATTACGATATAACGTATAACGTTATGTAGTATTACGTTATAACGTATAACGTATAACGTTATGTATTATTACGATATAACGTATAACGTTATGTAGTATTACGTTATAACGTATAACGTTATGTAGCATTACGATATAACGTATAACGTTATGTAGCATTACGATATAACGTATAACGTTATGTAGCATTACGATATAACGTATAACGTTATGTAGCATTACCATATAACGTATAACGTTATGTAGCATTACGATATAACGTATAACGTTATGTAGTATTACGTTATAACGTATAACGTTATGTAGCATTACGATATAACGTATAACGTTATGTAGTATTACGTTATAACGTGTAACGTTAAGTAGTATTACGATATAACGTATAACGTTATGTAGCATTACGATATAACGTATAACGTTATGTAGCATTACCATATAACGTATAACGTTATGTAACATTACGTTATAACGTATAACGTTATGTAGTATTACGTTATAACGTATAACGTTAGGAAGTATTACGTTATAACGCATAACGTTATGTAGTATTACGATATAACGTATAACGTTATGTAGTATTACGTTATAACGTATAACGTTATGTAGTATTACGATATAACGTATAACGTTATGTATTATTACGTTATAGCGTATAACGTTATGTAGCATTACGATATAACGTATAACGTTATGTAGTATTACGTTATAACGTATAACGTTATGTAGTATTACGTTATAACGTGTAACGTTAAGTAGTATTACGATATAACGTATAACGTTATGTAGCATTACGATATAACGTATAACGTTATGTAGCATTACCATATAACGTATAACGTTATGTAACATTACGTTATAACGTATAACGTTATGTAGTATTACGTTATAACGTATAACGTTAGGAAGTATTACGTTATAACGCATAACGTTATGTAGTATTACGATATAACGTATAACGTTATGTAGTATTACGTTATAACGTATAACGTTATGTAGCATTACGATATAACGTATACCGTTAAGTATCATTACCATATAACGTATAACGTTATGTAGCATTACGATATAACGTATAACTTTATGTAGTATTACGTTATAACGTATAACGTTATGTAGCATTACGTTATAACGTATAAGGTTATGTAGCATTACGATATAACGTATAACGTTATGTAGTATTACGTTATAACGTATAACGTTATGTAGTATTACGTTACAACGTATAACGTTATGTAGCATTACGATATAACGTATAACGTTATGTAGTATTACGTTATAACGTATAACGTATAACGTTATGTAGTATTACGATATAACGTATAACGTTATGTAGTATTACGTTATAACGTATAACGTTATGTAGCATTACGATATAACGTATAACGTTATGTAGCATTACGATATAACGTATAACGTTATGTAGCATTAAGATATAACGTATAACGTTATGTAGCATTACCATATAACGTATAACGTTATGTAGCATTACGATATAACGTATAACGTTATGTAGTATTACGTTATAACGTATAACGTTATGTAGCATTACGATATAACGTATAACGTTATGTAGTATTACGTTATAACGTATAACGTTATGTAGTATTACGTTATAACGTATAACGTTATGTAGTATTACGATATAACGTATAACGTTCTGTAGTATTACGTTATAACGTATAACGTTATGTAGGATTACGATATAACGTATAACGTTATGTAGTATTACGTTATAACGTATAACATTATGTAGAATTACCATATAACGTATAACGTTATGTAGTATTACGTTATAACCTATAACGTTATGTAGCATTACGATATAACGTATAACGTTATGTAGTATTACGTTATAACGTATAACGTTATGTAGTATTACGTTATAACGTGTAACGTTAAGTAGTATTACGATATAACGTATAACGTTATGTAGCATTACGATATAACGTATAACGTTATGTAGCATTACCATATAACGTATAACGTTATGTAACATTACGTTATAACGTATAACGTTATGTAGTATTACGTTATAACGTATAAGGTTAGGAAGTATTACGTTATAACGCATAACGTTACGCAGTATTACGGTATAACGTATAACGTTATGTAGTATTACGTTATAACGTATAACGTTATGTAGCATTACGTTATAACGTATAACGTTATGTAGCATTACGATATAACGTATAACGTTATGTAGTATTACGTTATAACGTATAACGTTATGTAGTATTACGTTACAACGTATAACGTTATGTAGCATTACGATATAACGTATAACGTTATGTAGCATTACGATATAACGTATAACGTTATGTAGCATTACCATATAACGTATAACGTTATGTAGCATTACGATATAACGTATAACGTTATGTAGCATTACGATATAACGTATGACGTTATGTAGCATTACAATATAACGTATAACGTCATGTAGTATTACGTTATAACATATAACGTTATGTAGAATTACGATATAACGTATAACGTTATGTAGTATTACGATATAACGTATAAAGTTATGTAGTAGTACGTTATAACGTATAACGTTATGTAGTATTACGTTATAACGTGTAACGTTATGTAGTATTACGATATAACGTATAACGTTATGTAGTATTACGTTATAACGTATAACGTTATGTAGTATCTCGTTATAACGTATAACGTTATGTAGTATTACGATATAACGTATAACGTTATGTAGTAGTACGTTATAACGTATAACGTTATGTAGTAGTACGTTATAACGTATAACGTTATGTAGTATTACGATATAACGTATAACGTTATGTAGCATTACGATATAACGTATAACCTTATGTAGCATTACGACATAACGTATAACGTTATGTAGTATTACGTTATAACTTATAACGTTATGTAGCATTACGATATAACGTATAACCTTATGCAGTATTACGTTAGAACGTATAACGTTATGTAGCATTACCATATAACGTATAACGTTATGTAACATTACGTTATAACGTATAACGTTATGTAGTATTACGTTATAACGTATAACGTTAGGAAGTATTACGTTATAACGCATAACGTTATGTAGTATTACGATATAACGTATAACGTTATGTAGTATTACGTTATAACGTATAACGTTATGTAGTATTACGATATAACGTATAACGTTATGTATTATTACGTTATAGCGTATAACGTTATGTAGCATTACGATATAACGTATAACGTTATGTAGTATTACGTTATAACGTATAACGTTATGTAGTATTACGTTATAACGTGTAACGTTAAGTAGTATTACGATATAACGTATAACGATATGTAGCATTACGATATAACGCATAACGTTATGTAGCATTACCATATAACGTATAACGTTATGTAACATTACGTTATAACGTATAACGTTATGTAGTATTACGTTATAATGTATAACGTTAGGAAGTATTACGTTATAACGCATAACGTTATGTAGTATTACGATATAACGTATAACGTTATGTAGTATTACGTTATAACGTATAACGTTATGTAGTATTACGATATAACGTATAACGTTATGTATTATTACGTTATAGCGTATAACGTTATGTAGCATTACGATATAACGTATAACCTTATGAGCATTACGATATAACGTATAACGTTATGTAGCATTACGATATAACGTATAACCTTATGTAGCATTACGATATAACGTATAACGTTATGTAGCATTACGATATAACGTATAACGTTATGTAGCATTACCATATAACGTATAACGTTATGTAGCATTACGATATAACGTATAACGTTGTGTAGTATTACGTTATAACGTATAACGTTATGTAGTATTACGTTACAACGTATAACGTTATGTAGCATTACGATATAACGTATAACGTTATGTAGCATTACGATATAACGTATACCGTTAAGTATCATTACCATATAACGTATAACGTTATGTAGCATTACGATATAACGTATAACTTTATGTAGTATTACGTTATAACGTATAACGTTATGTAGCATTACGTTATAACGTATAAGGTTATGTAGCATTACGATATAACGTATAACGTTATGTAGTATTACGTTATAACGTATAACGTTATGTAGTATTACGTTACAACGTATAACGTTATGTAGCATTACGATATAACGTATAACGTTATGTAGTATTACGTTATAACGTATAACGTATAACGTTATGTAGTATTACGATATAACGTATAACGTTATGTAGTATTACGTTATAACGTATAACGTTATGTAGCATTACGATATAACGTATAACGTTATGTAGCATTACGATATAACGTATAACGTTATGTAGCATTACGATATAACGTATAACGTTATGTAGCATTACCATATAACGTATAACGTTATGTAGCATTACGATATAACGTATAACGTTATGTAGTATTACGTTATAACGTATAACGTTATGTAGCATTACGATATAACGTATAACGTTATGTAGTATTACGTTATAACGTATAACGTTATGTAGTATTACGTTATAACGTATAACGTTATGTAGTATTACGATATAACGTATAACGTTCTGTAGTATTACGTTATATCGTATAACGTTATGTAGGATTACGATATAACGTATAACGTTATGTAGTATTACGTTATAACGTATAACATTATGTAGCATTACCATATAACGTATAACGTTATGTAGTATTACGTTATAACCTATAACGTTATGTAGCATTACGATATAACGTATAACGTTATGTAGTATTACGTTATAACGTATAACGTTATGTAGTATTACGTTATAACGTGTAACGTTAAGTAGTATTACGATATAACGTATAACGTTATGTAGCATTACGATATAACGTATAACGTTATGTAGCATTACCATATAACGTATAACGTTATGTAACATTACGTTATAACGTATGACGTTATGTAGCATTACAATATAACGTATAACGTTATGTAGTATTACGTTATAACGTAAAACGTTACGCAGTATTACGGTATAACGTATAACGTTATGTAGTATTACGTTATAACGTATAACGTTATGTAGCATTACGTTATAACGTATAACGTTATGTAGCATTACGATATAACGTATAACGTTATGTAGTATTACGTTATAACGTATAACGTTATGTAGTATTACGTTACAACGTATAACGTTATGTAGCATTACGATATAACGTATAACGTTATGTAGCATTACGATATAACGTATAACGTTATGTAGCATTACCATATAACGTATAACGTTATGTAGCATTACGATATAACGTATAACGTTATGTAGCATTACGATATAACGTATGACGTTATGTAGCATTACAATATAACGTATAACGTCATGTAGTATTACGTTATAACATATAACGTTATGTAGTATTACGATATAACGTATAACGTTATGTAGTATTACGATATAACGTATAACGTTATGTAGTAGTACGTTATAACGTATAACGTTATGTAGTATTACGTTATAACGTGTAACGTTATGTAGTATTACGATATAACGTATAACGTTATGTAGTATTACGTTATAACGTATAACGTTATGTAGTATCTCGTTATAACGTATAACGTTATGTAGTATTACGATATAACGTATAACGTTATGTAGTAGTACGTTATAACGTATAACGTTATGTAGTAGTACGTTATAACGTATAACGTTATGTAGTATTACGATATAACGTATAACGTTATGTAGCATTACGATATAACGTATAACCTTATGTAGCATTACGACATAACGTATAACGTTATGTAGTATTACGTTATAACTTATAACGTTATGTAGCATTACGATATAACGTATAACCTTATGCAGTATTACGTTAGAACGTATAACGTTATGTAGCATTACGATATAACGTATAACGTTATGTAGTATTACGTTATAACGTATAACGTTATGTAGTATTACGTTATAACGTATAACGTTATGTAGCATTACCATATAACGTATAACGTTATGTAGCATTACGTTATAACGTATAACGTTATGTAGTATTACGTTATAACGTATAACGTTAGGAAGTATTACGTTATAACGTATAACGTTATGTAGTATTACGATATAACGTATAACGTTATGTAGTATTACGTTATAACGTATAACGTTATGTATTATTACGTTATAACGTATAACGTTATGTATTATTACGTTATAACGTATAACGTTATGTAGTATAACGTTATAACGTTTAACGTTATGTAGTATTACGTTATAACGTATAACGTTATGTAGTATTGCGTTATAACGTATAACGTTATGTAGTATTACGATATAACGTATAACGTTATGTAGCATTACGATATAACGTATAACGTTAAGTAGCATTACGATATAACGTACAACGTTATGTAGCATTACGCTATAACGTAGAACGTTATGTAGTATTACGTTATAACGTATAACGTTATGTAGTATTACCATATAACGTATAACGTTATGTAGCATTACGTTATAACGTATAACGTTATGTAGCATAACGATATTACGTATAACGTTATATAGTGTTACGTTATAACGTATAACGTTATATAGTATTACGTTATAACGTATAACATTATCTAGTATTACGTTATAACGTAAAACGTTACGCAGTGTTACGGTATAACATATAACGTTATGTAGTATTACGTAATAACGTATAACGTTGTGTAGCATTACGTTATAACGTATAACGTTATGTAGCATTACGATATAACGTATAACGTTATGTAGTATTACGTTATAACGTATAACGTTATGTAGTATTACGTTACAACGTACAACGTTATGTAGCATTACGATATAACGTATAACGTTATGTAGTATTACGTTATAACTTATAACGTTATGTAGCATTACGATATAACGTATAACCTTATGTAGCATACGATATAACGTATAACGTTATGTAGTATTACGTTATAACGTATAACGTTATGTAGTATTACGTTATAACGTATAACGTTATGTAGTATTACGTTACAACGTATAACGTTATGTAGTATTACGTTATAACGTATAACGTTATGCAGTATTACGTTATAACGTATAACGTTATGTAGTATTACGATATAACGTATAACGTTCTGTAGTATTACGTTATAACGTATAACGTTATGTAGGATTACGATATAACGTATAACGTTATGTAGTATTACGTTATAACGTATAACATTATGTAGCATTGCCATATAACGTATAACGTTATGTAGTATTACGTTATAACCTATAACGTTTATGTAGCATTACGATATAACGTATAACGTTATGTAGTATTACGTTATAACGTATAACGTTATGTAGTATTACGTTATAACGTGTAACGTTAAGTAGTATTATGATATAACGTATAACGTTATGTAGCATTACGATATAACGTATAACGTTATGTAGCATTACCATATAACGTATAACGTTATGTAACATTACGTTATAACGTATAACGTTATGTAGTATTACGTTATAACGTATAACGTTAGGAAGGTATTACGTTATAACGCATAACGTTATGTAGTATTACGATATAACGTATAACGTTATGTAGTATTACGTTATAACGTATAACGTTATGTAGTATTACGATATAACGTATAACGTTATGTATTATTACGTTATAGCGTATAACGTTATGTAGCATTACGATATAACGTATAACCTTATGTAGCATTACGATATAACGTATAACGTTATGTAGCATTACGATATAACGTATAACCTTATGTAGCATTACGATATAACGTATAACGTTATGTAGCATTACGATATAACGTATAACGTTATGTAGCATTACCATATAACGTATAACGTTATGTAGCATTACGATATAACGTATAACGTTATGTAGTGTTACGTTATAACGTATAACGTTATGTAGTATTACGTTACAACGTATACGTTATGTAGCATTACGATATAACGTATAACGTTATGTAGCATTACGATATAACGTATACCGTTAAGTATCATTACCATATAACGTATAACGTTATGTGGCATTACGATATAACGTATAACTTTATGTAGTATTACGTTATAACGTATAACGTTATGTAGCATAACGTTATAACGTATAAGGTAATGTAGCATTACGATATAACGTATAACGTTATGTAGTATTACGTTACAACGTATAACGTTATGTAGCATTACGATATAACGTATAACGTTATGTAGCATTACGATATAACGTATAACGTTATGTAGCATTACCATATAACGTATAACGTTATGTAGCATTACGATATAACGTATAACGATATGTAGCATTACGATATAACGTATGACGTTATGTAGCATTACAATATAACGTATAACGTTATGTAGTATTACGTTATAACGTAAAACGTTACGCAGTATTACGGTATAACGTATAACGTTATGTAGTATTATGTTATAACGTATAACGTTATGTAGCATTACGTTATAACGTATAACGTTATGTAGCATTACGATATAACGTATAACGTTATGTAGTATTACGTTATAACGTATAACGTTATGTAGCATTACGATATAACGTATAACGTTATGTAGTATTACGTTATAACGTATAACGTTATGTAGCATTACGATATAACGTATAACGTTATGTAGTATTACGTTATAACGTATAACGTTATGTAGTATTACGTTATAACGTATAACGTTATGTAGTATTACGATATAACGTATAACGTTCTGTAGTATTACGTTATAACGTATAACGTTATGTAGGATTACGATATAACGTATAACGCTATGTAGTATTACGTTATAACGTATAACATTATGTAGCATTACCATATAACGTATAACGTTATGTAGTATTACGTTATAACCTATAACGTTATGTAGCAATCTGATAGAGTGTGT